>JAJAGP010004205.1:0-54596 GCA_025084515.1 Ancistrus triradiatus | reverse complement strand
GCAAATCTACCAAGACCCGGCCGTCCCTCTAAACTTTCAGCTCAAACAAGGAGAAGACTGATCAGAGATGCAGCCAAGAGGCCCATGAACACTCTGGATGAACTGCAGAGATCTACAGCTGAGGTGGGAGACTCTGTCCATAGGACAACAATCAGTCTTACACTGCACAAATCTGGCCTTTATGGAAGAGTGGCAAGAAGAAAGCCATTTCTCAAAGATATCCATAAAAAGTCTGGTTTAAGGTTTGCCACAAGTCACCTGGGAGACACACCAAACATGTTGAAGAAGGTGCTCTGGTCAGATGAAACCAAAATCGAACTTTTTGGCCAAAATGCAAAACGTTATGTTTGGCGTAAAAGCAACACAGCTCATCACCCTGAACCAGGGTTGCCAACTTCTTCAACCCCCAATCAGGGACACATTCCTCCAGGTGTCATGCCGTATTTATTTTCCACCTGGTACTCACCACCAGTTCTCTCCTCCTTCCTAGTTCCTGTCTCCAGCTGCTCAGCCTGTGCTTTGGGTCTCGCCACCGCTCGTTACGGCTCATGGATGTCCTGAGCTATCTATCGCTGCTACCTTCACTATCGCCGCACTTGCCCTGGCTTTTTGCTTATTCACTGCATCTCGCCTGCTGCCAATTTCCTAAACTCGCACTCTCGTTGATTACTCCAACATTACTACCTACTTTTTTTTAAACCCTAAATCCTACATTGTGGTTCTGTCCTGTCTGTTGGTCTGCATTGAGGACTCCTTCATAAATTGCCTGTAGAATCCCACATAACAGAATAATCTGGCGACTATGGAGCCCACAGACCAGCAGACAAGCACCGTTCTGGTCGACGTGGCCCTAGATCGCCAGCTGGCCTCACTTCAGCAACACAAGCTCCTGTTGACCTTACTCGATTCTAATCATTTGCTTAATCAGCAGGTCACTTCTCTCAATAGTAAGCTTAACCGATTACTTTCTTCTTCTTTTCAGAACCTTCACACGGCTGCCGGGAGCCAGACACCCCTGTCTCCGGTGGCCCGACTTGACCCTCGTCCTCTCCTTTGGGGGCCGGTTTCTTCTTTGTGGTGAAGAAGGGGGGGCTCCCTACACCCCTGTATCGATTACCGAGGGTTGAACGCCATCATTACACACAACTGCTACCCCCTGCCGCTACTCTCCTTGGCCTTCAACCTCCTCCAAGGAGCTTCCATCTTCACAAAGCTGGATCTCCGAAATGCATACCATCTGGTCCACATCAAGGAGGGGGACGAATGGAAGACTGCTTTTAACACATGGGTACTTTGAGTACAGAGTGATGCCCTTCGGCCTGACCAACGCCCCAGCAGGGTTAGGGGTTAGGGTTAATGATGAACCCCAAGAAGGATATGGTCTCCACATAGAATTCACACTTCTCAGCCTTGATGAAGAGTCGGTTCTCTAGGAGGCAGGTGAGCACCAGTCTGACGTGCTTGGTGTGTTCCTGGAGAGAGGGAGAGAATATTAGTATATCATCCAGATAAACAAACACAAACTCCAGTGCTCGCCCAACCGGATCCAAGTTTATCGTGGAGGTTGATGCATTGGACACCGGTGTGGGGGCCGTCCTGTCCCAGTGCACAGCCCCGGATTACAAGCTACACCCTTGTGCCGCCTTCTCACAATGCCTCACACCTGCAGAGAGAAACTATAATGTGGGCAACCGCGAGCTATTGGCCGTAAAGCTTGCCCTGGAAGAATGGAGGCATTGGCTCCAGGAATCCGAGCTTCCGTTCGTTGTTTGGACCGACCATCGCAACTTGGAGTACATCCAAGCCGCCAAGAAGCTCTCGGCAAGCCAGGTAGACCCTGTTCTGTGGCCGGTTCAATTTTTCACTTATCTACGGAACGCAAAGCCGGATGCCCTCTCTTGCCAGTTCTCTATGGAGGCCAGCAGCGAGCCTCCTGACACCATCTTGCCCCCCCCCGACCGTTTGTTTGCCCCCTTCATGTGGAAGATCCAGCAGATCATCCGGAAGGTACAGGGGGCGGAACCTGACCCCTGGGGCGGTCCTCCTAACTGGCTCTATGTGCCTGTCTCAGCTCGAACTGCCGTCCTGCAGTGGGCCCATGAGTCTCGGTTTGCCGGCCACCCAGGATACCACCGCACCTTGGCCCTCCTCCGTCACCACCTTTAGTGGCCATTTATGGATGCTGACACCAGGGACTTCGTGACTGTCTGCCCCACCTGCACCCGGAGTAAGGCCTCCCACCAGCCCCCAGCTGGACTCCTGCAGCCCCTTCCTGTTCCCGGACATCCCTGGTCACAGGGCTCCCCGAGTCCGATGGCAACACCATCATCCTTACTTTGGTTGACCGGTTCTCCAAAGCAGTCTGCCTCGTAGCTCTGCCTAAGCTTCCTATGGCCTTGGAAATGGCCGATATCCTTTTTCAGCAAGTGTTCAAGATCCCAATTCATCTCGCAGGTTTGGAGGGCCTTCTGTTAAGACTTGGGGAGCCACTGTGAGCCTGACCTCGAGGTTCCATCCCCAGTTCAACGGCCAAGCTGAGCGGGCCAATCAAGACATCGAGGCCTCTCTGCATGACAGCCAAGGACCCCGCCAAGTGGAGCTCCCAGTTGGCCTAGGCTGAGTATGCCCATAATACTCTTAGCAATGCCGCCACGGGTCTATCTCCTTTCAAGGCCTCCCTCAGCTATCTCCCTCCATTGTTCTTGGACCTGGAGACTGAAGTGTAGGTCCACTCCATCACCCGCCACCTACGTAATTGCCACAAAACCTGGAGGACCACCAGAACGACACTCATCAAGACCTGTGGCACTATCCAGCGATCGGTCAACCTCTGCCGGAGACCAGGTCCTTCCTTCATCCCCGGCCAACTCGTCTGGCTCTCGGCTAGCAATAAACCCCTACACGTCGAGATCAGGAAGTTTTATAGGACCATTTCCTATAGAAAAGGTAATCAACCCGTCTTCTGTCCAGCTTAAGTTATCTAAACACATTAATATTCACCCTTCTTTCCATGTCTCCCAGGTGAAGCCTGTCTCTTCCTCGGGCATTAGCCCTCCGGCCGACCCCCCGCCACCCGCCTGGGTCATCAACAGTGAGCAGGCATTCATGATTCGCCGCCTCCTTGATGTCCAGCGCTGGGGGCGCGGGTTCCAATACCTGGTCGACTGGAAGGTTTATGGCCTCGAGGAACACTCCTGGGTTTCCAGCTCCGCCATTTTTCACAAATCACTCATCAATGAGTTCCACAGGGCCAACCCTGACAAGCTCCACAAGAGCCGATCCTTGAGGGGGGAGTTCTGTTAGGGTTTGCCCTGGGTTCCGCTCCGTTTTTTCCTCTATTGGTAATTTTCCTTCAGTCCCTTACTGTCCTGTCTGTTGGTCTGCATCGAGGGCTCCTCCATAAATTGCCTGCGGAATCTTAGATCCCACATAACAATCACTGCTCTAGAGGAAATCTGCATGGATGAATGGGCCAAAATACCAGCTACAGTGTGTGCAAACCTGGTGAAGACTTACAGGAAACGTTTGACCTCTGTCATTGCCAACAAAGTTTATGTTAAGTATTGAGCTGAACTTTTGTTATTGACCAAATACTTATTTTCCACCATAATTTACAATTAAATTCTTTATAAATCCTACAATGATTTCCTGGATATTTTTTTCTCATTTTGTCTCTCATAGTTGAAGTGTACCTATGATGAAAATTACAGACCTCTCTCATCTTTCTAAGTAGGAGAACTTGCACAATCAGGGGCTGACTAAAATTTTTTTAGCCCCACTGTACCTGGCTCCTTTTAGTTTTTACCACATCTCAGTTCTCTGTTTATGTTTCTGTGGAATAAAAGTGGCTATTAAAGCTAACCATATACCCGAGAGGCACTATGGCTTTAGTTACCCCTACCTGTCCCCTAAGTGTCTCTCTTAATGACACTGTAATGGTTTACCTGCTCTTATATTGGAAACCATGGCTGTATTTAATGGGATTCAAAGCCTTTATGTATATTGTGTTCATATACAGATGGTGTTATCATTAATGTTTCATACCAGACTGTTTCAGTCAAAATGCATCTTGCTCTGTATTTTTGGCATAAGAAAAGGATTTCCCTTGAATCACCTTGTTGAGTGATGCCCCTGTATGTCAGTGGTACATATATATTTTAATTGTCTTATGCTGTATAGAAATCCTGGAAATATGAATATTAGAAATTAATGTTTTTATGAATATTAATCATTTCACATATGAACAGATTACTACAAATTATATCTGTTATAGGACAACCACATTGTTATGCGTTTTTTGTATAATGCGCAAAACACCATACAGTGTTACCTCGGTTCTTGATGACTTTGGAACTCATCGAATTCGGTTCTTGACGCATTTTGAAAAATTTTCCTCGATTCTTGTTGTTTGCTCGATACTTGGCACACTTTCTTCAACTTGTATGAGTCAAGCCACACAACTCGTTTGAGCTGAAACTGATTCATGATTCATAATTCACGAAACATGATTCAGTACACAGTGATTCAGGTTCACAATAGTCCTTGCTCAGTGTGTTGCTCGGCCCTTACTCTGCTGTGTTTATTGTGTTTTGCTTTATTTTAACATCTACAGTACTGTATTCTTAATGCGAATACCTCCCCATGGGTCCTGAAAAGATTTGGAATTACAGCCAACTGAAAGCAAACTGAAAGAAAACAGAAAGGAAACAGGCTACAGTTAGCTTAGCAGTTATGCTAACACCCAGAGTTTATTAAAAGATTAAGTGTTTGCTTTGACTTCTAAATTTCAATCCTTTTCTCACTAAAATACATGAGGTTTTTCCACACTGTATAATAAAATCAGCTTTGTGTTAATGATTTTGGCCAACTGTAGGTTAATGTAAGTGTTTTAAACAGTAACTTACTTATTACTTATCATAGGCTCTGCTGAACACTTACACACAGTGTTATGCACGTTACATAATTATTCAAAAATACAAAGTAAAAGCATACATAATACTTAGGGCTGTGTGATTACAAATACTGTATTATCAGTGTGATGAAGTAAGCCACCCTTACCCATCACCTAATAGTGAGGACATACTTACCTGGGACAGTCCATCCTCTGTAAAGGGGAGGGGGAGAAGAGTACTGCTGAACTGGGTATGGTGTGCATTATTAATGTCGGGTGCATTGTTTGTATCGTTAATGTTTGTGGCAGGACATATAGAAAGGTTATGTGTGTGTAATGTGTAAAGAACATGGATTAATGTTAATCTTGAATGTAATTTATGCTCTTGATGTACCTGTGTGTATTTTGGTGTAGCCAGTAGGAGGGGCTATAGGTACAAAAAGCAGCACTCAGGTAATGCTGGGAAAAAGGGGGGCAAACCGGCTATCTGACTTTGTAGTCATCGGTGGTAATAAGCTAGAATATAGCATGGTGTGTTAGCACAAATATTGTTTATTTTGTCACATCAATACACACGTCTGCAGATTCGTAAATGGTCATAACTGTCGGTGTGTAAATAAAAGTACAGGAAGAAAAGATGACATTGGTGCCCTGAATGTCATTCTGGTGTCCTTGATCAGTCGCCCGACGCTACCCATGGGGTTCACTCCATTACAATTGGTGGCAGCGGTCTAAACACCAAGCTTCAAGGGAAGTCTGGAACGGGCCTTGTGGCGTGAAAGTGATGGCCCCCAAGAAACCCCCAACCACCCAACCTACACAAGCAAGCAGCAGAGATGAAGACGAAGAATGCGAATCGTCTTCAGTGCAGAATCCATCGTCATCGATAGCAGACGTGTCCGGCCTGCGTCAAATGCTTCAACACTTAATTGATCAACAGCAACGAAAAGATGACGAGCTATCCATCGTCATCAATAGCAGACGTGTCCGGCCTGCGTCAAATGCTTCAACACTTCATTGATCAACAGCAACGAAAAGATGACGAGCTATGGAGGGAGGCGACGAGGCAAGACCAAAGGTGGCGCTCGCTACAGCACCAATTCGGACTCTTACAGGAGGAAGTTCACCGAGGGCAAAGGGTAGCGCAGTATGACGCTGACGTGTATTCGTCTACAACAGCGACAGCGACAGCGGCACAGTCGAGGATCTTCAAACTGGTGCAGCAGTCTGAACTTCCGCAGGAACAGGAGGGAGTGCAGACATTGATGACGCCGATAGCGTGGCCAAGACTCCCGCAACTTAAGGACACAGACAATCCCGAGCATTATTTTATTATGTTTGAACGATTGGCGCTGGCTGCTAGATGGCCTAAAGGTGACTGGGCCTTCCATTTAGTTCCTCTGCTGGAAGGGAAAGCACGGGCCCCCTATGTTGCCATGAGCGCTAATGACATAAGTGACTTTGAAAAAGTTAAAGCGGCGATCCTGAGGAAGTATGAAATCAACCCTGAAACTTATAGACAGCGCTTTCGGAAAGACACTGCCTGTCAAAATGAAACACGGAAGGAGCTGTACACACGGCTTATGGGTCTCTACGAGGGATGGATGCGCCCGAGTGAGAAGACGAAAGAGGAGATTGGACATACCATCGTCACCAAGCAGTACCTTAGCGTTATTCATCCCGACTTGAGAAGCTGGATTATGGAGCAGAGTCCAGCTTCTGCAGAGCAAGCAGTCGACATGGCTGAGGCTTTCGTCACAGCCAGACAAGCAGAGGGTCAGTTTCGACTCGCCAGACAAGATTCCAGCAGGCAAACTAGTAAGTCTGACAAGCGTGATTATGGCGTGGGGTGGGAACCGCATAAGCCTGCTTTTAAGAATCAGTGGCGTAAGGTCAGTAATACAACTATTGCATATTAGATACAGGAGCTAGTCAAACTTTAGTTACCCAAGCATGCCTTGAACATCTACAATATGCTTATTCAGGCAAACTACAGGTTAAATGTATTCATGGTGATGAACAGATTTATCCCACTACCGAGTTAAACATATTAATTAGGGGACAGGCGTACCGTCTTGAGGTTGGTGTACTCCAAGGGGCTCCCTACCCTGTGATACCAGGTAGGGATATCCCAATCTTGGTGGGTTTGTTGAGCAATGACAGAAAGAACGAAGTTGAGGTTTTTGTATCGACCAGGCAAGGCACTAAAAGTGAGGCTAGAAATACATGCAAATTGCTTAGTGAACTGCCTTATGCTGAGCCTAAGCAGAAAAAGTCAAAAGCAGAGCGACGGAAAGACAGAGTGAGAGGTACCAAAATTATTGAAAAACTACAGTCACCGGAAGCTGTTAGCTTTACCTTACCAGTTGACATAGAACGGCTGCAAGAATCGGACGAATCACTAAAACCACTTTTTGATAAAGTCACAGAGGGTAGCGGCTACAGTGATGGAGGTTGCCATTTTGAAGTACGACAAGATAGGCTGTACAGAGTGCCAGATAGGGGAGAACAGCTAGTGCTCCCCAAATGCTTGAGACATAACGTTCTTATAATGGGACACTCAGGGCCCTGGGCTGGCCATTTTGGCTTAGCCAAAAAGTTCAGCCGCATAGCAGATGGGTTTTATTGGCCAGGGCAGTTCACTGATGTGTTGAGGTTCTGTAAAACCTGCTCAGAATGTCAACTGACATTCGCCCAGAGGAGATCAGACAGTGTTCCTATGGTTAATATGCCAATCATCGATGTGCCATTTTCACGTATCGCCATGGATGTCGTAGGTCCTTTGCCCAGGAGTAAGAACGGCAACCGTTACATCCTGGTTTTATGCGATTATGCTACTAAATATCCGGAGGCTTTTCCTCTTAAACAGGTCAAAACACGCCAGATCATTAATTCTCTAATTCAGCTTATTTCCAGAGTGGGTATACCTAGGAAAATACTGACCGATCTGGGCACCAATTTTACATCTCGGCAGATGAAAGATGTGTAAACGCTCTTAGGCATAAAAGGGATACATACCATGCCATACCACGATCAGACTGATAGTTTGACTGAACGTTTCAACAAGACCCTGAAGCTGTCCTTCGAGAAACTGGTAAATGACTGTGGTTTGGACTGGGACACATGGCTACCCTATGTTTTGTTTGCATACCGGGAAGTACCCCAAGCCTCTACGGGCTTGAACTGCTGTATGGATGCCAGGTCAGAGGACCTTTGGATGTTTTGAAAGACCTGGGAGGGGGAAAACAGAGAATGAACATTTTGGCTTATGTTCTCAAAATGAGAGACAAGCTACACCAGCTAACGGAGATGGTCCATTCTAACATGACGAACACACAAGAACAGCAGAAACAGTGGTACGACAAAGCAGCCAGGTACAGAGCATTTCAGCCTTGGCAGAAAGCATTGATCTTGTTGCCTACCAGTGACACTGGGCTGTTAGCCAAATGGCAGGGCCCTTATGAGGTGCAACGTCAGGTGGGACAAACCATTCAAGAACTGTACATGCCTGACCGGAAGAAAGAGCTCCAGAACTTCCATGTCAACATGCTGTGGCCGTGGACTGATCCAGCACCATGCAGCTCAGAGCACATGTGGATTAGGGCCGTGGAAGATGAAGAGGAGGAGAAGGAGCAGTACTTTCCTTCAGAGAGTGACGGTACTGTTTTTCCTTGCTTACTTCACCTCAGTGCGCGGCAGAAAGCAGAGTTGCAGCGAATGATTCCACCAAAACTCTTCTCGGAGAAACCGGGATGGACTGACTTGACGCAGCGCAGCACAGCATCAGGCTCACTAAGGACGAGCCAATTCGCCAAACATCCTGCAGGATCCCAGCGAGTCTCGTCCCAGAGTTGAAAAAGCAAGTACAAGAGATGCTGCGTATAGCGGTCTTCGAACCGTTGAACAGTGAGTGGTGCAGTCCTGTTGTCCTGGTGCCGAAAAAAGATGGTGGTCTTCGTTTTTGCGTGGACTTCTCTAAACTGAATACAGTATCAGCGTTTGATCCCTATCCCATGCCCAGGGCTGACGAACTCATTGAAAGGCTGGGAAGGGCTAGAATTTTGTCTACACTGGACTTAAGTAAGGGGTACTGGTAGATTCCATTGTGCCAGGCCTCTAGGAAACTTACTGCATTCAGGACGCCGTCAGGGTTATGTCACTTCCGGATGATGCCTTTTGGGCTCCATGGAGCGGCGGCGACCTTCCAGAGGTTGATGGACAAGGTCCTCAGGGGAACTGAGAAGTTCCTGCAGCTGCGTACATCGACGACATTATGGCCTATAGCTCATCCTGGGAGGAACACCTGAGACACCTGGACATTGTCTTTAGAAAGATTAGTCAGACTGGCCTAACTGAGAACCCTAGTAAATGCCACCTAGCACGAGCTGAGGTCTTGTACCTAGGATATATTCTAGGAGGGGGACATATAAAACCTCAAGTGGATAGAATTGAGGCCATAAGAGCAACACCTCAACCAACCACTAAGAGGAGAGTGCGCTCATTTTTGGGTCTCATGGGGTGGTACAGGAGGTTTATACCCAACTTCTCATCTAAGGCAGCACTGCTAATAAACCTGACCAAGAAGGACCAGCCTCAGAGGGTCAAATGGACAGACGGCTGTGAAACTGCTTTTCAGGAGCTGAAGGACTCATTGTGTAAGGACCCAGTTTTAGCTAGCCCTGACTTCAACAGACCTTTTCTTGTCCAAACGGATGCCTCGGGCACAGGGCTCGGTGCAGTTCTATTACAGGGTGAGGGTGACGACTGTAAGCCCATCCTGTATATTAGCAGGAAACTCTTTCCGAGAGAAACTAGGTATTCCACAATCGAGAAAAAAGCTCTCGCGATTAAGTGGGCCCTCGACTCCCTGAAGTATTATCTGTTAGGGAAGGACTTCATTCTGGAGTCTGACCACAGGGCTCTGCAGTGGATTTGGAGGATGAAGGACTCTAATGGGAGGATTTCGAGGTGGTATCTTTCATTACAGCCCTATAACTTCACGGTCGTATACAAAAAAGGATCTGAGAACATTGTGTCTGACTTCCTTTCTCGCCAATGGGAAGATGTTGAGAGAAGGCGGGGGGGTGTGTGATGAAGTAAGCCACCCTTACCCATTACCTAATAGTGAGGACATACTTACCTGGGACAGTCCATCCTCTGTAAAAGAGAGGGGGAGAAGAGTACTGCTGAATTGAGTGTGGGTACATTATTAATGTCGGGTGCATTGTTTGCAGCAGGACGTATAGAAAGGTTATGTGTGTGTAGTGTGTAAGGAACATGGAATAATATTAATCTTGAATGTAATTTAAGATTTATGCTCTTGATGTGCCTGTGTGTATTTTGATTTAGGAGGGGCTATAGGTACAAAAAGCAGCACTCAGGTAATGCTGGGAAAAAGGGGGGCAAACCGGCTGACTTGCCGGTTTCTGACTTGTAGTCAATAAGCTAGAATATAGCATGGTGTGTTAGCACAAATATTGTATATTTTGTCACATCAATACGCACGTCTGCAGATTCGTAAATAGTCATAACTGTTGGTGTGTAAATAAAAGTACAGGAAGAAAAAATTACATTGGTGCCCTGAATGTCATTCTGGTGTCCTTGACCGGTCGCCCGGGGTTCACTCCATTACAATCAGTATTTGGGGATTGTTATGAATGGTCTTATTTTTGCGCACTGTACTGTCTACAGCTGTGAAAGTTGGATTGATGTTAGGTTATGTAAATTATTTGTTCTCTAATTGGACAGGCCAAAGTTGAGTTAAGTAATTAAGTATTACTCCCAAGCAGGTGGGAGGTTAGGTTCTGGGTTAGGTTTGCTGGTGTAGCAAACCTAAGACTACACTTTAAATTGATTAATTTTAATTAATAAAAAAAAAAACGGGGCACCACCGGATCGTTGTGGACTGGTAGATCCAGAAACCAGTTGAAAAGAGAAATTGATCAGTCTAGGTCTGAATAGTGAATTCAAAGTTATGTTTCGCGACCTTGTTGAATGAAACTCTCTCACACCACAGCGGTAAGTTCAAAAAGGTTTACAAACAAGTTTATTAATTGCAAAACAAGGCAATACCAACAGACTATCTGATGTAATAACGAGTGTATCACAGAGTTAAAAATCATAAAATGACGGTGAACATGTATATATCACAGTATGGGAAACGGGGAATAATGGCAAGCGTACATATCACAGTAATTAAAAATCAGAAGCCAAGATGACTCTGTAACTTATCGGTCGCGCAATAATTACCAACGTTGCAATGTTACAGGTAACCCTAATTACGTTGAACGTGAATAATATGGTAGAAGCTACTTAGGCGTGGATAAGTCTATGTTGAAAAGCATGGCTTTAAGATCACACGCAAGATACGAGAAATCAGGGACCCAGAAAAGCCATAAACGGTACTCGTCTGGAAGGGCACTCGAGTGGTTCGGGGTATTCAACCTTGGCTCGGTCGTCCAAAAGGCATGATTTTGGGGAGCGTTGGCGTCTCCTGGTTTGACCCACGTTGACTTGAGGTGACTGGAAACGGCTCACTTCCCAGTTTAGGCTGCAGGCTTCACGATTCCTCGACGTTTTGCGTGCGTACAAACTCAGGATTCATCTTGGCCACAGATAAAGGTGGAGTTGACGCGTTCTAACACCACGAGCTTCAACAAAAACTTGGAAAACTTGTATGGTACGAGAATGGCAGAGAGTGAAGTAGATCTTGGCTGGCTGGTCTTTCAACTATCTTCTAATTTGGCAATACCGAACTACTTAAGACTGCTGGGCACAGGAAACTTAAAATAAACGCGCGAAAACTTGAGCAAAAAAACGAATAAAAAGGCTGACAAAAAAGAAAAAAACTGCAACTTTAAAAGACAAAGAAAAGACTTGAAGAACAAAGAGAACAAAACAAAAACACACGAGACTTGAAGCTAGCTCACCACGCGGTCAGGCCGCGTTGCTTTTGAATGTTCCAGATCGTAAGCGGCTGGAGGCGGGGCATAGGAGTTGCCCTTACTTAGCCAATGAGGAGCTGACTCATCAGTAAAATCCCACCTATCGTGGTTGTGTCTTATTTCCATGAGTTACAGACATTCTAACTTGGATTAATATATTCCTACATATCTAAAGTGATTAAAAGTATCACATAATAACCAAAAATCCTCAAAGTTACAAGTTTAGATGCAGACTTCGTTGTAAGGTTCAGATGGTCAAAGGCACCTTGAATTGATAACCTAGAACATCGTTAAAGCATTCTAACTACAGCACATACATTTGCTATTCCTTAAACAAATAATAATACGATCGATACAAGATGTAGGAAACAGTACATTGTAAATAACAACTTCATTTCTGTTCTTTATAAGTATGAACGAGTATAAAACGAGCGATCGATACGTGTAGATAAAAACAGCTGTTATTTGTAATCCTAACCATTAGTATAGCACAACTGGACCATATTACGTATAAAAATTATCATTATACTAAACATAAACCAAATAGAGATGAAATTACATGACAAATCAGTAGCATGCATATACATACGATTAAATGTGGATATGAAAAATATACCTGATCGAACTCTTTTTATGAATTATCTAAATACATATGGGTGTGTTTAGACTTATTATGAAGCCAATATCATGTGTTATCTAATTAAGAGGTTCAGGCAAAGGCAATCTGTTCCCAGCAAAAGTTTAATACTGTTGGAGAAATTTTAATATCTTAGTATTTAATCCTACTGCATAGTAAAGTAAAATGTAAGTAATCCTAAACTTATGTAATCCTATAGCTGTGGAACACTGTGTGTAATGATTCTTTCCAATGACTTGTTGAAAACATATACAAAACACAGACGTGCTCCCAGGGTCAGCAGCAGGCCATAAAAGAAGAAGGAGTTACAGAGACAACAGCGAGACCCTGACCCCTCCATCATAAAGATCGTTATCTGTCTATATGTTGGTACACAGAATCTTGTCGTTTTTATCTCTGCTTTTTATCTCTGGGCAGGAGACCCAGCTTGTGATTAATGAGTTGCTTATACAGCTTTCCTGTATGCTTAAACCTGCACGTAAATGAACCAGTTAAAAGGGGGAAGCCTTCTACCTCCTTTATCCACTCTCATACAAGTGCTCAGGCATTGCTGTATGTGAGTTGATCTCTGCGCAGATAATAAAAGTTGTCTACTACTCTATTCCAGCACCAGTGTCTGTGTGAATTTGTTCTCCCACATTTGAAAAACATCCACCACAAATACCATTACTAAAATTTGTCTCTTAGAACAAAAGCTGATAGTTTCTTGGTGTCGTGAATCCAGGGCTGTCTTTCTGGTGCCAGGCTGAGGAAATCGTAAACGTAACCGAGGTGGAAGCATGTTTGCTTTCCTTTGGAGAAATTGGGGCAGATCTCTCTTGGGAGAGTCTAGGGTGGACTTGTCAGAATTCTTTTAAAACCACACATTGGTTTATTTTATGATGGCGAGATGCACAGGTTATCTAGGCTTGGCCATGTCCTAAGTTTCTTCTGTTGTTTTGAGGAAAAAGGTTGTTTATCTGGCCCGTTAAGCCAGAGTGTTGTCCAGATGTTCACCCACTTCAGTTGGTGGGGGTAATATCCTGTCCAAAGAGGCCTTTTGCATTCAAGGAGTCGTAAAGTTTATGACTTGTTGAAGAGGGTAAAGAAAGGGGGATACAGCTATCACGCTACACTGGGCAGCCCTGTCCAACTTTGCTGGGCTTAGATTCCTCTGTGCATCTTTGCATTAGACTAAGGACAGAGCTGGGAGTCCATTGTTAAAGACAATTTTTGTGATCTGGGATGTTGGGTTGCTCTCTTCTTGCCTCTCACATGCGATCACTTAGGTTTGTTGGTTGGTTGTTGGGGAGGAGGGTCGTTAATGTCTCTGTTATCCCTCTAGGCTGTGTAACCTCCTGGTTCTTCCCTTTGTAGCCATGCTGCTTTAGTTAGTGCTGTTGAAGTCTCATGCTACACTTGGCACAAATGTGACTCTGTGTTCTTTACTTCCATAAGTACATATTCTGTTTTGTGTTTGAGTTCTTCTTCCAGGACGAGTTCATATAATACAGTATTACATATGTTTAAGTAATGTTGAACAATGCTCAATAAGTTATAATAAGTTATATATATATACACTCTCTCTCTCTCTCTCTCTCTCTCTCTCTCTCTCTCTCTCTCTCTATATATATATATATATATATATATATATATATATATATATATATATATATATGCATAATACTGTATCAAAAAAAAGCAATGCTACAACAACACTTAAATCATGAAATAAATGAATGGCCCTTTGAGTGTATTTATAGTTTAGCCCTTAATTTAATATGCTCTGCAGTTACAAATTTTTTTTTACCCCTTTTCTCTTTGTGTTTCCTCTTTCCTTAGATAAAGCAGTACAATACTGTGTTGCATTTACTTCATTCTTTTAGATGTTTTTAATGACAATATGTTCTGATGCAATTAATGCCAAGAGCTGAAAACCGCAAATACATCATACAAGCCTGTGATGTGGTTTTCTATCTATTTTCTTCCTCCTCTTTGATAGAAGTTAGTGTAGAGCATGCATTATTTATGAGCAGGTCATGCCTCATCAAGCATTCACCAGAAATATGCTGCTTTTGTTGTTGGTACAGTATCACATGGCTTCTAAGCTTTAAGGGAATCCTCAAAGCTATATAGGCATATGGCATTGAGTTTCATTCATTGCATGTGTCATTATCGTATCATTCTGGCTAAAGTATTTGTTTGTTAGATTCTTGATCATAATTCAACTGCCACTCTGTTTGTGTTATTCTCAGAGCTGCATAGTGAGAAAGGTCAGGTGGGGCTAAGGCTGAAGAAGATACATGACTGAGAGGCTAGTGAGATCACTGCACACAAGACCAATCAGGCTTGGCTCCTGTCTTCATCGCCCATGTGAGCAATGACAGTGAAACAAGAGGGTCAAGGCCTTATCTGTCCTGTTTTGGAAGCAATAACAGCACTAGAATTTCTTATTAGGTTTCTTGCTAGTGCTTTGTTTGGATCTTTTTTTCCCTAATGGCAACTTTGAACACTGATAGTTGTAATGTAAGGTATAATAATTCAATATAAAATCAAATCAGAATAAACTAAATAAAAAAGAAAGAAATCAGGTACCGTATTTTTCGGACCATAAGGCGCACTTAAAATCCTTTAA
This sequence comes from Ancistrus triradiatus, assembly GCA_025084515.1. NCBI lineage: Eukaryota > Metazoa > Chordata > Actinopteri > Siluriformes > Loricariidae > Ancistrus > Ancistrus triradiatus. The sequence continues at coordinate 39,510 of JAJAGP010004205.1, read as the reverse complement.
CTTTCTCAAAAATTCGACAGTGCGCCTTAAAATGCGGTGCGCCTAATGTATGAATTAATTCTGGTTGTGCTTTCTGACCTAGAACTGTTAGGAGGGGGCCAACCAATCTCTAGGAAGCAAGCACAACACACACACACGCCGCGCTCGAGAAGAAGGTAAACAGAACGTGAGGGGAAAAAACGGTGACGACCCAGAGCGAACCCTAACAGTACCCCCCCCTAACGATCGCCACCCGGCGATCACCGGGGCCTGCCAGGGTTGGCTCCGTGGAAGTCACGAATGAGAGACTTATCATAAATGGCTGAATGGAAACCCAGGAGCGTTCCTCCGGACCGTAACCCTCCCAATCGACCAGGTACTGAACCCCGCGCCCCCGCCGACGGCTGTCCAGAAGGCGGGACACCGTGAAAACCTGGTTGCCGTCGATGACCCGGGCGGGCATCGGGGGCACGGCCGGAGGGCTAAGGTCCGAGGAATTAACCGGCTTAACCTGCGAGACATGGAAGGAAGGGTTAATACGCAAGGCCGACGAACGCTGCCGGAACACCAGACCACATTGCATCAGAAAACCGCGGCATTTGGTGAGGTCCCCAGAGAAAGGCTCAGGGTGGGTGATGGGGGGTTCCGCAGCTGTCAAGGTGCCCGTTGGCGGCCCAGCCGGTGGTTCCAGAGAGGCAGTGGCACCCAGGGGGGTAGTGGAGCTTGCGGAGGATGGAGGAGAGTTGATGGCGGTCGAGGGGGTCTGGCTCCCGGCCGCAAGATCACCGCTCTGTGGAGGAGAGAGAGAGAGCTGATTAATGGAAGTCGTTAGACGTGAAAGTTGGCGATTTCGAAGCCGACTGGACTCCAGCAGGGACGCCAGCAGCTTGTCATGCTGCTGGAGCCAAGCCTGCTGGCGATCCAAGGCCATCTCGACCGGAACAGATGGGGCTGTCTGTTGATCTGCGGGTTCCATACTTTGGCCAGATTATTCTGTTAGGAGGGGGTCGGAGAACCCTCAAAAAAAATACTAAAGGATTGGAACCCTGAATGCGGATCAGCAGACAGACCACGACGTGAGGAATAACGAAGGAGTTTATTAAGCAAATAAACAGCAACTGGGAACTTTGGAGGTGTACGGTTTGTGAGTCGAGTCCAGGAAGCTGGCTGACGAGGGAGAGTGCGCAGCGGGTGAGAAGAGCACGGCGCCGGAGTGATGCTTGCTTCCCAAACAGAAGGGTCCGGACCCCGGCGTGGAGGACCAGAAACCGGCGGGGAAGGAGTATGGCAGGAGCAGGTCAACTGAGGAAGAAAAGAAGAACTGACTGTGAGCCCAAACAGGTAAATAAACCGGCATGAGAGCCGAAAAGAAAACAAAAGAAGGCTCAGTACAAACTAGGGCTGGATACTGAAAAATATACACTGAGGAAGACTGTAGGGACAGTCAGACTGGAAGCTAGAGCAACACTATGCAATACCATGCAGTGCAATGCAATACAATGCTATAGAGCTAAGCTAAGGCTAAGCTAAGGCTAAGCTAGCGCAGCTGAAGTGTAGCAGCCAGTACCGTGATGAGGACGGAATAATCTGGTGAAGTCTTGATGATCAACTGGCGGTTAAATGCAGAACGGAGATGATGGGCGATGTGTATCAGCTGTGTCTTGTTGGAGGAGGCGTGGCTGAGACGGGAACGGCAGCCAACCGATTGCTAGGAAGCAAGCACAACAAACACACGACGCGCTCGGGAAGAAGGTAAACAGAACGTGAGGGACCGTATGCAAATGACAAAAAGCGGAAAAAACGGTGACGACCCAGAGCGAACCCTAACAAGAACCGATTGTAGATGGTACACGGCGCTCATAAATCTGTCAAAATGTTTTAGCATGGCCTTGATAAGTTACGAAGCTTACGGCCACCATAGTGCGCAGCATCACGGAGTAATACAATATGTGCTTCAGCATTAGGGTATGTGCATTCATTCATTCATTTTCGAAGCGGATTTCAAACTCAAGGTCAGTCACACAGTACAACATGAAAATAAAGCAGCTGCGAGAGAATTCAACATTAACGAATCAATGGTATGGAGGTGGAGGAAGCAAGAAGACGCCCTGCAACAGGTAAAGAAGACCAAACTGAGCTTCCGAGGGAACTTAAGAGTTTTGTTTCATTTCATGCGCCTTATAACCCGGTGCACTTCATAGCCGAAAAATACGGTACTATGTACTGTATATTTTAATAAATGTAGGCCTAACTGTGATCCCAGAACTGGTAAGTAGTACTGAATATATGTATTTTTTTTCTTCAAAGGACATGAAATGATCAAATCTAATTCTAATTAGCAAGCCAACTTTGGATTAGCTACAGTACCAATTATTTAATGGATTTTTATGTACCCTTGTCACATTGTACTATTGCTAGTATGACCCCACTTGCATCTAAAACAGTGGTTTCCAAACTTTTTAAAGTTCTGTATCTCCACCTGAGAATCCTATGTAGCTCCTTGCACGTACATACAATTACTTAATATCGGATAATACACAATGTCTGTTGTACAGAGTTTAATCATTTTAGATTAGATTAGATTAGATTAGATTAGATTCAACTTTATTGTCATTACACATGTACAGGTACAATGCAACGAAATGCAGTTTAGCATCTATCCAGAAGTGCAATAGGCAGAACGTGTGGAATGTACAATAGATACAGTATGTACATATATAGGCTATTGGCTATGAACACTATAGACATATATACAGATTGAATCACTTACAATCTAAATTATAATGAAAGGGATGGATGTGCATAACTATGTATGTGCAGTATATGCAGAATATCTCAAGGATATACAAATATACAGCTATGTACAGTTTAAAAGTAATGTAATATACTTTTATATGTTCCTGGAGAATGGAGTACAGTCATTATGCACAATGTAGATATGTGAGTGTTACCGGTGGACAGAGTTCAGTAAGGAAACAGCTCTGGGGAAGAAGCTTTTCCTCAATCTACTTGTCCTGGTCCGGAGGTTCCTGAGTCGTCTGCCTGAGGGCAAGGTGGCAAAGAGACTAGAGAAGTCTTTAAGAATACTGCGTGCTCTCCGCAGGCAGCGATTCTTTTGGATGTCCTCAACTGATGGAAGTGGAATCCCTGTGATTTTCTGAGCCATTTTTACCACTCGCTATAGTGTCTTACGGTCTGTGACAGTGCAATTTCCATACCAGACAGCAATACAGCTGGACAGGATACTCTCAATCGCACAGCGATAAAAGTTCACAAGGATGGCTGGAGACAGGTGTAGTCTCCCCAGTGTTTTCAAAAAAAAAAGAGACTCTGGTGAGCCTTCTTGACCAGACTAGAAGTGTTCGTGGCCCAGGACAGGTCCTCAGATATGTGTAGTCCCAGGAACTTGAAGCTGGCAACATGTTCAACAGCCATCCCGCAGATGTAGATGGGGTCTTGTGTGTCACCTTTCTCCTTCCTGAAGTCTACAATGACTTCTTTTGTTTTATTGGTGTTGAGAAGCAGGTTGTTGTCAGCACACCACGAGGTCAGATGCTCCACTTCCTTTCTGTAGGCCGTCTCATCATTGTTGCTAATGAGGCCAATCACTGTGATGTCATCAGCAAACTTGATTATGGAGTTGGATTCATGAACAGTTCTGCAGTCGTGAGTGAAGAGGGAGTAGAGATACGGACTCAGGACACAGCTCTGTGCCACACCTGTGTTGAGTGTTATGGTGGTGGAGTGAGTGCGGCCTGACCTAACATGTTGAGGTCTGTTGGTCAGAAAGTCATTGATCCAGTAACGGAGGGAGGAATCAATGCCCAGATCTGGGTTAGTGAATAACTTGGCAGGGATTACAGTGTTAAACGCTGAACTGAAATCAACAAACAGCATTCGTGCGTAATTATTTTTGTTGTCCAGATGTGACAGCACAGAATGTAGCGCGAAGGAAACTGCATCCTCTGTGCTCCTATTGCTGCGGTATGCAAATTGATGTGGGTCCAGTGTAGGTGGAAGGCAGTTCTTCAGTTGTACCAAGACCAGCCGTTCAAAGCACTTCATAATGATGGGTGTGAGTGCTATAGGGCGATAGTCATTAAGGCACGTCGGGTTGGAGTGTTTCTGTACTGGTATGATGAATGTGGATTTGAGGCATGTTGGTACAGCTGCCTGGATGAGGGACAGGTTGAAGATATCCGTGAAAACTCCAGTGAGCTGCTCCGCACATGCTCTCAGCACACGCCCAGGTATGCCATCAGGGCCAGCAGCCTTGTGTGCATTAACCCTGCTCAGTGCAGTGTAGACATCTATGGAGGTGAGTTTGAGGGGATGGAGAACTGCAGAGAGTCTGGTGTTGGTAACCGTGTCTTCGTTGTTCCTGTCGAAGCGAGCGTAGAAGTCATTCAGCTCGTTCAGAAAAGAGACGTCTACAGTAATCGGGGTGGAGTTGCTGGCCTTGTATTCACTGATGTATTCATTGGTATGCCCTGCCACATACGCCGGGGATCATAGTTGAAGTGATCCTCTACTTTGAGCTTGTAGCAGTGCTTGGCTTTTTTGATGCCCCTTCTCAGATTTTCTCTGGATATGCTGTAGGCTTGTGCGTCCCCTGATTTCAAAAGCGATATCTCTGGCTTTCAGCAGAAGACGCACCTCCTTGTTCATCCATGGATTCTGATTTGGGTACGTGGTGATCTGTTTCTGTGAAGTAACACTGTCAATGTTGGTCTTGATGTAGTCTAGCACAGAGTAAGTGTATGTGTTTATGTCCATGTGGGAGCCATAAGTAGCCTGTGAAGCAAACATGCTCCAGTCTGTGTATTGGAACTTGTCCTGAACAATAGAGTCTGCCACTGCTGGCCACACTTTGATGGTTTTTATTGATGGTTTCACACATTGGATTAGTGGGGAGTACTTAGGAATGAGAAACAAAGACAGGTGGTCTGACTGTCCCTGGTGGGGGAGGGGGGTCACGGTGTAAGCTCCAGCAATGTTAGTGTAAACATGATCCAAAGTTTTGTTTCCTCTTGTGGTACAGGAGACATGCTGATGAAATTTTGGCGCTGTCTTTAAGTTTGAGTGATTAAAACCACCAGCAACTATGAAAGCAGCCTTCGGGTGAGCAGTCTGCTGTTTGCTAATGACTGTATAAAGTTCGTTTATAGCCAAGTTGGCATTGACATCTGGTGGGATATACACAGCAGTTATGATGGTGGAAGCGAACTCCCTTGGCAGATAAAAGGGTCTACACTTAATCATGAGAAATTCAAGATTAGCTGAGCAGTGTCTCTCGACAATGGTAACGTTTGTGCACCAAGCCTTATTAATATAAATGCACAATCCTCCACCTCTGGTCTTCTGCCGTTCTATCTGCCTGGAGTGTGTAGCATCCAGCTAGCTCGATAGCATTGTCGGGTATGTTGCCATTTAACGACGTTTCCGTGACGATCATGATATTACAGTCCATAAGTCTCATACTGTGGGTGATGCGAAGTCATATCTCGTCCATTTTATTCACCAAAGACCGCACATTAGCAAGGAAAATGCTGTGTAGTGAGAGCCGGTGCGGTGATAGCTTTAGCCTAGCTTTCACTTCTCCTCGCTTTCCAGGCCTGTGTTTACGATCTCGTCGCCGCCTGTTTTCACTTCCGCCCGGCTGGGTGGGGTGCGTAGCCTCCCTTGTTCCGAGGATCTCCGCTGGGATGTGCTGAAGATTGGTGATAAAACTATCGGAGTAACGTAAACCAATGTCCAAAAGTTCCTGTCATGTGTAGGATGTTAAAGCAGAGCTGTTCTGTGTGAACAGACTCAAAATTATGAGGAAAATACTGCAAAATCGCAAAATCTGGTAGAGACGCAAGATTTCGCGATGTGCTCGCGCCGCCATCTTGGTCTAATTTGTGCCTCTATTTAGTTATTCCAGTAAAGGTAGAGATAGCAATAAAGTATTATTGCAAACATCTTCAGTGATTTAACAGGGGGATTTACTAAATTAGAATACTGCACAAAAAGCAACTTGTATATTAAATTATATTTTCACACGGCCTCTCATAGTTATAAATTTGAAGTTGTCTTTCTCTGCAGTTGGTATGTGTAGATCAAGGGTATGAGAATGTCAAGTCAAGTCAGATCTATTTATATAGTGCTTTTGACAATGGAGCATTGTCTCAAAGCAACTTTACAAGTTTAGATTATCTCCTAATAACTATGTCCAATCCCAAATTGAGCAAGCCTAGGGCGACAGTGGAAAGGAAAAACTCCCTGAGTGTTATAGGAAGAAACCTTGGGAGGACCAAGACTCAAAAAGGGACCCAACCTCCTTCGGCGGCGTAGATGATAAATCTAAGAGCGAAACTAAAGTCATGGAGTCAAAGTTCGAATAAAATGTGAAGTATACACATCGGCATTAAGTGGCCCGGATATGGTGGGGCTGGAGCTGATGACGGAAGCAGCTTGAGTGGAGCTTCAGCGGATGAACATCATGTGTGGGGCAGGAACTGCCGGAACACAGTTTAGATAAATTTAATTCTTAGATAAGTTTAATTCTTACATTTATCATCTATGGTTGGGTCCCTTTTTGAGTCTTGGTCCTCCCAAAGTTTCTTCCACATAACACTTAGAGAGTTTTTCCTTGCCACTGTCACCCTAGGCTTGCTTAATTTGGGATTGGATGTAGATATTAGGAGATCTAAAATTGTAATCTAAAATTGCAAAGTTGCTTTGAGACAATGCTCCATTGTAAAAAGTGCTATATAAATAAATCTGTCTTGACTTGACTGAGTCTGTATCAATGTTATGATGTACCAAGTTAGTAGACCGTAAATGATTCCAAGAGTTTCCAAATTTTCTGATGCTGCTGTGTATCCAACTGTGCTGTGCTGCTCCAATGCCAAAGTTCCTACACTGCCTTGAGTGTAACCTGGGAGCGAGCTGGTTGCTTGTGACCTCTGCTGCTTTCACTGCTGTGGTCCTGGGCCAGTCAAGAATGACCAGTATGCCCTTGCTGGCCACCGGTAGCTAGCCAGTCTGTAAGTCCAATGTCATATACATGACAGTAATGCAAGGGATCCAATCAGACGCTGTGATTGTATTCAGATTTTCCAAGCAAAACATTGAGCTGCTGCTGTCTCAACACAGTTACTGTCTCTGACGTCCCAGACTTAAACTTGGTGCCAATGGTACATTTCAGTTACTATCCTGACAGTAAAACGTAGCAGGTTTAACAATGACGAATGGTGGATCGGAACAAGTAGTGGTGGATCCAATATCCTTCAGTGCATTCAAAGATACTCTGTTCATGCTAACCATGCTGCTGCCAGATATGTGCAACCACACACTTGGCTGGGAGGATAAAATGGTCACAGAGCAAACCTAGTCTCTCTGACTGGCTCCCAGCTTGTTTCCTGCTGGCTCTGGTTCTTTGCAATTCCAGGCTTTGTGTGCTTTCTTCCTGCACCATCAACACATAATCTGTGAAAATTTTGGCTGTTTGGTTTCAATCCAGTGCATCATTTCCTCCTCATCTGACTTAGTGGTGGCTGGGTAGCAGTGTCGTGGGTGGTGTGGCATGTGAGAATAAGCTTTGCTGTCTTTGCTTCCATAACAACCTGCTGTAGTGTTGTGGGCATGGCCAGACAGATATGTCATTGTAGGTAATCAGGTGTCAGCATCTCCAAGTAGGCTTCTTGGGCCAGCTCCTGCTGCACCTCTGGAGATAATTAAAGATAGGCCTAGTGGACTAAATTACTCAGCTCTGCTGCTAGCACGTACAGTACACACTCTATCCCTGTTCACACAGCCACACTGAAATTCTTACAATCACCAGGAGAAGTTCTAGAACTCATGTAATTGTAAAACAGGTATGAAGTCACAAAACACTAAAGGAACACAAACATAAATGCAATTACACCTGAATTGCCATGCATGTTGGCAGTTACCAAGGACGCCATGTCCAACTCCATGCTGACCAGGGAGGTTGCTCATACCACAGTACCTTTGTAATTGTGCTGACAACTTGACATAAAGACACTGTCAGCAAGACTGAGTCTGCAAAAAAACGCTTACATACCCAAAGTTACCTGTCAAGCTCCTTTACAGTAGTTTTACTTCTTATTTATATACATGGCCAAAACCAAAGAGCTGCTGAAGGACACCAGGAAGAAAATTGCAGACCTGCACCAGGCTGGGAAGAGTGAATCTACAATAGGCAAGCAGGTTGATGTGAATAAATCAACCGTGGGAGCAATTGTAAGAAAATGGAAGACATACAAGTCCATTGATAGTCTCCCTCAATCTGGGGCCCCATGCAAGATCTCATCCTGTGGGGTCAAAATGAACATGAGAATGGTGAGCAAAAACATCTACATGAAGAACTACATGGAGGGACCTGATGAATGACCTGCAGAGAGCTGGGACCAAAGTAACAAAGGCTACCATCAGTAACACACTACGTCGAGTGGGACTCAGTTCCTGTAGTGCCATGCGTGTCCTCCTGTTTAAGCCAGTACATTCCCGTTTGAAGTTTGCTAGAGAGCATATGGATGATCTGAAGAGGATTGGATGTCATCTGATCAGATGAAATCAAAATAGAACTTTTTGGTAAAAACTCAACTCGTCGTGTTTGGAGTTTCATCCCAAGAACACCAAACCTACTGTGAAGTATGCTTTGGGGCTGTTTTTCTGCAGAGGGGACAGGACGACTGATCCGTGTTAAGGGAAGAATGAATGGGGCCATGTATAATGAGATTTTAAGCCAATGGGACCATGTATTGTGAGATTATAATGCAGTTTGGGATAAAAAAGTTTGCAGTTCTTCTGGCTCATTGATGAACTTGGGTTATTATTTCTGCCTGGTGCCTAAAATTGCCAGGTTAGACCCTGGAGCCAATGAAAACCTTTTCTGCATTAAGTAGCTATAGAAGATGAGTGAATGAAGAAATAAGACATGACTTTATGCATGGCCTATTTTTTTTCAGACCAGGAATTCCAGTCTTCAGTCAAGAGTCTGAAATGAGTCAATGATGAGTCTGCATAAGCAATGGTCGAGATAAAAAAGAATTTGACAATTTTCTCAACTGTGTGCAGTGCAGACAGTTGCATCATTATGGACCTATGGACACAATCATGGCCCAAATTTGTAGCCAGGTTTTGTAGGTAGGAAGGTGTTGTAGGATTGTGAGCCTCCTGCAAGCAATAAAAATAAAAATGTCTGTGCTCTTCTGTCTTACTGACAGCCACCTTATCACCTTAATCTCTAAAAATAAAATGTACTGAACTTGCCACATATAAATGTATATGTATTTACAAATGTATATGTATTTACTGTGTTTATCTACCTATCTATATTCCTATCTATCCACACACATACGTTTATGTCCATTGTAAATGTGTTTGTATGATCAGTGGGGCTGCTCAGCAGTGCTTAATCTGTAAGGAATGAGGTAAGGGAACACAGAGCATGCCCCCAGATGCATCCCCTGACGCTCATGCTTGCAATGACTTCTGCTCATAAATGGAGGTAATCCGCCTTTACTTATATTGATTAGAAAAACTTGTATCTGGCAGCAGGGGTTTGGCACAACATTGGATTACTTCCGTTTTCGAGCAAAAGACTTTGTGGATGCATCTGGCGGCAGGGGTGCCGAATTCGGCACAACAACAAAACACTTGTGCTCCAAATATGAGAGGAGTTAATGAAGCACTGCTGCTCAGTAACAAACATTACATCAGCATCAGGTATGAATGCCACTACCTTTGTCTAGTTTTTTTGTAATCTTGTTAAGTCACCAAACTCGCCTCTCACCAAAAATAGCCATGAAACAGATGTAAACGAGATGAAACAAACATATTATACTTGGTAATTTATTTATTGAGGAAAATGATCCAATATTACATATTAGTGAGTGGCAAAAGTATGTGAACCTTTGCTTTCAGTATCTGGTGTGACCCCCCCCCCCCCACCCCCACCCAAGTTGGTGGGTTTCCTCACATTAGCTGCTCACTTCAGGTCCTTCCACAACATTTCGATTGGATTAAGGTCAGGACTTTGACTTGGCCATTCCAAAACATTAACTTTAGGGTTAATTGGCTTAGGGTCATTGTCTTGCTGCATCTTCACTTGCTTTGCCCTCTGGGAGCGCTAGAGGTGAAACCAGGCTTTATGGAAGCTCAAAGGAAAAAGGAATTTCCCTTATAATTATTCACACTAATTTTATATATTCCAAATAGCTTAAGTGTAAGTTGAGATAAAAAAAGAATTCCAGAAATTTTAAAGAGAAGTTTTTTAGGTTATCAAAGTAATGATACAAATAAAGTCCATTTCAGCTTAAAGTTGAAGTGATATCATGGCATGAGATCCTACATGAAGTTTTTTCCTCAGGAGAAAATAAGACTTAGACAATGAGAATTCATATGTTTGAATGAGAGTGCATACATTTCAAATTGTTATTTTGATCAGGCAAGGGATTGAGATTCAGTTCATGGACAGATGTCCTGATATTTTCCTTTAGAATTCTCTGTTATAATTCAGAATTCATTGTTCCATCAATGATGGAAAGCCGTCCTGGCCCAGATGCAGCAAAAACAGGTCCAAACCATGATACTACCACCACCATGTTTCACAGATGGGATAAGGTTCTTATGCTGGAATGCAGTGTTTTCTTTTCTCCAAACATAACGCATTTCTTTTAAACCAAAAGTTCTATTTTGGTCTCATCCGTCCACAAAACATTCTTCCAATAGTCTTCTGGCTTCTGGCTTGCTCTTGTAGTGATCTTTGTTGGTCGGCCACTCCTGGGGAGGGTAACAATGGTCTTGAATTTCCTCCATTTGTACACAATCTGTCTGACTGTGGATTGGTGGAGTTCAAACTCTTTAGAGATGGTTTTGTAACCTTTTCCAGCCTGATGAGCATCAACAACAATTCTGAGGTCCTCAGAAATCTCCTTTGTTCGTGCCATGATACACTTCCACAAACATGTGGTGTGAAGAGCATACCTGATTGTCATCCCATTGATTGAAAACACCTGACTCTAATTTCACCTTCAAATTAATTGCTAATCCTAGTGGTTCACATACTTTTGCCACATTAACTTGTAATATTGGATCATTTTCCTCCATAAATACATGACCAAGTATAATATTTGTGTCTCATTTGTTTAACTGGGTTCTCTTTATCTACTTTTAGGACTTGTATGAAAATCTGATGATGTTTAAGGTCATATTTATGCAGAAATATAGAAAATTCTAAAGTGTTCACAAACTTTCATGCACCACTGTATAATGCATTCAGATAGTCTTTAGAGCCTTTCACTTTTTTCACATTTTGTTATGTTGCAGCCTTGTGCTAAAATAAAATAATAAATCAGGTTTTCTCCCATCACTCTCTACTCAATATAATGAATTTTTATTTCGCATGGACATAAGTATACAGACCCTTTGCTATGACATTTGAAATTTAGCTCTGGGGGCCTCACATTTCTCTTGATCATCTTTGTGGTGTTTCTACACCTTGATTGGAGTCCACCTGTGGTAAACTCAGTTGATTGGACATGATTCGGAAAGACACACAGTTGTCTATACAAGGTCTCACAGCTACAATGCATATCAAAGCAAAAACCAAGCCACAACGAGAAAAGAACTTATTGTAGAGTTCAGAGATACGTGGAGGCACAGATCTTTAGAAGGCTATAAAAAGATTTCTGCTGCACTGATAGTTCCCAAGAGCACAGTGACCTCCATAATTCTTAAATGGAAGATGTTTGGAACAACCAGGACTCTTCCAGGAGATGGCTACCCCACCAAACCAAGTAACTGGGGGAGAAAGGCCTTGGTAAGAGAGGTGACCAAGAACCAAATGGGCCCTATGACTGAGCTCCAAAGATCCTGTGTGCAAATGGGAGAACCTTCCAGAAGGTCAACCATCACTGCAGCAGTCCACCAATCTGGACTTTATTTTAGTGGCCAGACATTAGCCTCTCCTCAGTCAAAGACAAAGCCTGTCTGGAGTTACAAAAAAGCACTTAAAGGACACTCAGATTGTGAGAAACAAGGTTCCCTAGTTTGATGAAACCATAATTGACCTTTTTTGGTTCTAAGCGTCATGTCTGGAAGAAACCTGGCATTGCTCTTCACCTGCCCAATACTATCCCTACAGTGATAATCTCCTTCGATCTGGGGCCCCATGCAAGATCTCATCCCATGGGATCAAAATCATCATTAGAACGGTGAACAAACATCCCAGAAATACACAGAGGGAATTGATGAATGACCTGCAGAGAGCTGGGACAAAAGTAACAATTAGTAACACACTAGCTTGGAAGTGACTCAGATCCTGCAGTGCCAGGAGTGTGCCCCTACTTAAGCCAGTACATGTCCAGGGCCGTCTGAAGTTTTCCAGAGAGCATAATGATGATCCAGAAGGACTGGGAAAATATCATGTGGTCAGATGAAACCAAAATAGAACTTTTTGGTAAAAACTCAACTTTGGAGGAAGAAGAATGCTGAGTTGCATCCCAACAACACCATACCTACAGTGAAGCATGGTGGTGGCAGAATCATGCTGTGGGCATGCATTTTAGTGTGTGGGACAGCGAGACTGGTCAGAGTTAAGGGAAAGCTGAATGGAGCAAACTACAAAGATATTCTTAATGAAAACCTGATCCATAGCACTCAGGACCTCAGACTGGGCCAACGGTTCACATCTTAGTCATAGTTGAAATATCATCAAATATACAGGAAAATATAAGAGAGAACTCCTTCCCATAATATTCAGAAGATCCAGATTATACAACTTCCTATTGAACACTTGTGGTATGTTCCATAATTTTCAGAAGTGGGAATATGTTAGGGTAATAGGAACAAGTGATAACTTGGGGACATGACTGAAATATTATAATCTTAAACTATATTGAACTAAATTATTTTCATAGATGGGCATAGATGAAATATGGAGTGACACAGCAATACCAAAAAAAAAAAATTAGTCATGATATTTCATTGTAAAGTATAAGGTTAGAGACCAGGGACAGCTTTTGTCAGTGGTTTAGGTAGTTTTAAGTAATGTGCTAAATTACATACCTTAAATTTGCAATTGCATCACTGTGCAGGGCACTTTCCTTAATAACAGAAAGTTTTTTTTTTTTTTTGTAAGAGTATTAAGAGTATTGAGAGAGAGAGAGAGAGAGAGAGAGAGAGAGAGAGAGATTTTTGTTCCTTTTTTTTGCTGGAGATAGTTCATTATGACTTTGGCCACATGTTTGGGGTCATTGTTATGTAGATAATTAATTTGAGACAAATCAGATGCTTCCATGATACAAATGCATGATCGACAAAAAAGTGTCTGTAATTCTCAGCATTGATGGGGCCATTAATTTTGACCAAATCACTCCAAACAACTCCATTTGCAAAAATACAGCCCCAAATCTGCAGGGAACCGCCACTGTGCTTCCCTGCTGAATGCAAACACTGATCCATGAAGGTCCAGCCCTTCTGAGGACAACTGCTTTCTGACATATCCAAAAACCACTTTTGACAAGACTTCTCTGGATTATGGATGGGTGTACCAAGGGTCTCAATTGAGGCCCTTTAGGTACTTCAAGTCTTCTGCGCTCAGTTTCTCAGTCTCAGCTAAGCAGAGACCTTGCTCATGCAGGATAATCACCTCGAATCTTGTTACTTTACTCACTCTAGCCATGACAAAGTTTTATTGTTAATCTGGAGTTACTGGCTTTATGGAAGTTGTTACCTTCCCTTATAATTATTTATACTCTATATATATTCATATACAGGGGGTCCTCGACTTACAACGTTAATCCGTTCCTACGTGACGTCGTAAACCGATTTTTGGTGCAAGTCGGAACATACATACATACTGTACGTAAATAACATACTGTAAGCACTTATCCTATCCTAACACAGTAATTATCAAAAAACAAGCCGCGTAACCTTGTATTCTTCTGCCGCGCACACCAAACAAGAAGTTCGCGGTACGACGTTTACGATGCAAAACCACTTAAGTCGAAACAAGGCTTTATACAGTAAATGGGAGATGTGTCGTAACCACGAAACACCGTAACTTGGGTCTGACGTAACCCGAGGACCTCCTGTGTGTGTGTGTGTGTGTGTGTATATATATATATATATATATATATATATATATATATATATATATATTATAGGAACAAATGATTATATGAGGGAAGGGAAGAGCATGTTTTGCGACTGTGACAACAATAAATAATTTGTCAGAACATAAGAAAATGTATTCCTGAGACCATTTTCCATTTGGTTGTCACTGTTCTTGGCTGAAACGTACTGTTGAGGGGAAGAGCTGACAACAGGGAAGTTTACTTACATAGTCTTCTTGTAAACGAAGATAAAATTGTGAAAATATTTAAATGTTTAGTATAAAACATTGACAGGTATAAACAGGGGTATGGTACTATGTCAGGCATGCTATGTTAGTCGTATCCTGTGTGTGCGAGCTTGTGAGGCTGCATTATCTTCACTTTATGTTGTTTCATTGTGTAAACTAGTTTGTGCTGTTGTAATAAGTATAACTGTGCCCCTCTATGCTTTCTGTTGACTGGTTTTGGCTGCATGCAGCTGTAGTCTGACATCTGTCTTGAGTTTTTCTTAAAAGATTTGTTGGTAATGACCACACTTGATGCAGCCCATCACAAGCCTGGAAACAAGCTCTTAAATAGAACAAGGAGTGACAGATACCTACAGGTAAAGATCTACAGTATGCAGTCTTATGAGCCCCAAAGTAAACAAGTGGGAAAATCTATTTAAAAAAAAGCAAAATGTGGCTTATTGAGAGTTTATAGAGCATTGGTTTGCCAACTTTAAATGAGAACGTGGCTGGCTTGCACAGAACCTTGACATCAACTCCATCAGACAACTTGAAAATGCACTGGAATGCTAAAGGTGAGCCATGGCTCATTATCTGACATCAGCAGCTGACCTCACAGTCATGTTCCAAAATCCCTTTTAGAACAAAGACAAAGAACAAAGCAGCAAAGGTGGGGTCAAACTATACTAATACAAACGTCTGTCTACAGTGGGGCAAAAACCTGAGCATTCAAGCTCTATAACCAAGCATTTAGCGCTGCCTGGTGCCGTATCTGAGCTCGCGGCCATCCCTGCACCATGACTATTTGCGTCACGGTCGTTGGCATCCACTCGTGTGACCAGGCCATTGGTACCGACCTTCCTCTGAGGTCTTGTTGCGCTAGGCTCTGCCCCTGAGCCACCTGTGCAAAGTTCCGCCCTTGAGCTATTGGTGCCGAGCATCGCCCCTGTGTTGCTCATGTCTAGTCCCAAACCCGAGCCGAGCCTTGTGGCTGGCTCGTGCTGGCCTACCCTTCATATCAGCCCCTATCCAAGGTCCCTTCCGGCTTACTGGCGCCTCCCTGGACATCACATGCTCAGCCCTGAGCGAGTTAGACAGGCTAGGGGAGGCTTTGGTCGTGTTTAGGGGTGTCGGGACGATGCCCCTTTGGTGGTACTATCAGGGGTCACCCTCTGGCCACTAGTGGCCAGTATTTGACCCTACACGGTGGCGTGAGCGCTGGCAGTGTGATCGTGCGTGCTTTAGCTCGTCCTGGACATTTAGTGGTTAAGTGGCAACACCTGTTGTTGAGCCCATATAAACACACCTTGGGGGCTCACACAGTGTCACATCAATCGCTTGGGCAGCCCGATGCTACGCATGTGCTCGCTCTGCCTCAGTGTTCCCATGGTGTTCTTTGTAACTCGCTTTGTTCCTTTTTTTTTGTTTGAGGGACAACGGTACGTCTGGGAGTTCGAAGACTCACAGACGGGGACTATTAGGAGATAGCCCGGTAAGGTAGGGCCCTAGTTGTAGTGTAGGGTCAGTTTTTTATCTTTATGTATTTATTTATCACCAGGCTCTCTCCACTTCTTTCAAGACTCGCCCAAGCCTTTCCCTCTCACCCCCCACCTTTGCGATAGGGGGATTTCAGTTCACTCCGCGATCGCATGTTTTGAAGAGGATGCAGAGTTTTTTAACCTCATCCTCTTTGTTTCTCATGCCCATGCCACACTTTATTTGGCACTTGTTTTCATTGTTTGTGTGGCACGCGCTCACGGAAGCTCCGTTCGGGATCCTGCGCTTCGCACATGTGCAGTCCCATACGCCTGGAGCTAACTGCGATTGGGTTCCAAATCCCTTATTCTATTGTTTTCATGGTTCGGTCTTGTTTTAATTATGGCAAACCGTAACACGCATAACTTGACTGAACTAGACAGTGTTGTATTTAAAACACACCTCTTGTGAGTAACACATAACTTGCAATTAAACACAGCTTTGATAAGTTACAGGTACAGGCAATATAGTTAGAAAGAAGTGTTAAGCCAATCTTTGTGTTGTATGTCTGTGTCTATCACACTGAGAATGGAGAAACAAAAGAAGAGGAATAATTGTCTGAGGAGTTTAGAAATAAAATAGCAAGAAACCATAAATAATAGTAAGAGGGGGCTAGACCTATCCGGAAATTGTAATGTTCATTTGTCCATTGTACACAACACCAACAAGAAGTGCATAGTCCATATCACTGTAGCTTGCTTCACTAAATTTGAACACAGAAGAGGAGATGGTGAAAATTTAATTGAAGGGTTGTTTAAATGATGTATACACAACCTCGATCAACTTCTAAAAAAAATTCAAACTGAGCTGCAAAACCAAAGTACAACAGTGTCAGCTTGGACCATCTGTCATCATTTCAGTGAAAGGGGACACTGTGGTAGGAGGCCCAGGAGGACCCCACTGCTGGCATTCAAAAGCCACACTGGAATTTATTAGTTACCTTAGAAGGCCAGATCTTTCTTTCATGTTATGTGGACAGATAATACCAACATAGATACATTTAGTAAAGTGTGCAATTGTTTGCATAAAGAAAAGAAAACAGCCCCTAAAGTTGCTTGGTTGCTTCCGACACTGTTTGCCCTGAATGTGTGTACAGGATCAAGAAGTCTTTCCTCAGGGCATTGAGTCAAAATATACCACAGAAAACCCCCACATGGCAAGCCAATCAATCATTTCTTTGTTGGCTTTGTTTTAGTAGAAAAGTGCAGAAACAACCAACAATCTGACTTGTTGATTGTTTCTGCACTCTCCTACTAAATCAAAAACCTATGAAAGTGTCATATACTGCTGCTGTTTGCGCGTTGAAATTGTCTGTGTACTTCATATTATGAACCTGTTAGCAGTAAGGCAGCTGAAATAATACGTTTTAAACTTCTCTACTATATACAGTGGGGGGGGGGTAGTATGTAGTCAGCCTGATTGTGTAAGTTTTCCTACTTAGAAAGATGAGAGAGGTCTAATTTTCATCATAGGTACACTTCAACTATGAGAGACAAAATCAGAAAAAAAATCCAGGAAATCACATTGTAGGATTTTTAAAGCATTTAATTGTAAATCACGGTGGAAAATAAGGATTTGGTCACCCACAAACCAGAAACATTTTTGGCTTTCACAGACCTATAACTTCTTCTTTAGGAAGCTCTTCTGTCCTCCACTCGTTATCTGTATTAATGGCACCTATTTGACCTCATTATCTGTATTAAAGACACCTGTCCACAGCCTCAAACAGTCAGACTCCAAACTCAAGACCAAAGAGCTGTCGAAAATTGTAGACCTGCACCAGGCTGGGAAGATTGAATCTACAATCGGCAAGCAGGTTGGTGTGAATAAATCAACTGTGGGAGCAATTGTAAGAAAATGGAAGACATACAAGACCATTGATAATCTCCCTTGATCTGGGGCCCCACGTAAGATCTCATCCCGTGGGGTCAAAATGATCATGAGAACGGTGAACAAAAATCCCAGAACTACATGGAGGGACCTGATGAATGACAGAAGAGTAGACAGTCCAGCGTCCACCAGTATAATAGAGACGATCGCGGTGAACAAACCAGTTGGTGAAGGCAAAACTCGAGGGTCAGGGCACAAAACGGGAGTCAAAAACCATGAATATCCAAACAACATTAGTAACGCTCAGAATCGCTGATGTGAACACAAACATGACCTTGCGAAGTGTGTTTGTGTGCTGGTAACTGGCGGGGCGCCTTTGACTGTGCAAAATCCGGATAGGAGCTTACCATTGTTTGAACGTCCTTCCCCAGTCCCTTCCACCAGTAGCGATTCTCAACCAATTCCTGGGTTTTCCTCACTCCGGGGTGACCTGAACTGGGGTTACAATGTATGGTATAAATCAGTTCTCTTCACTTATTGGAGGGAACAAACTCACGATCAGGTGGGCAGTCGGCCGACGGGGTCTCATTGGCCTGTTCCTGCTGGATCTGGTCGGTCATTTCCCAGTGGATAGGCCCAAAGACGCAGTCTGGTGCTAAGATGGTGGAGGGAGGTTCTTCCACCTTCTCTGACTCCTACAATCGAGACAGGGCATCCGCCTTTTCATTCTTTGACCCTGGGCGATAGGACACGGTAAAATCGAAACGAGAAAAGAACATGGCCCACCTGGCTTGTCTGGGGTTGAGTCTTCTGGCGGCTTGCAAGTATGCAAAGTTCTTATGGTCTGTCAATACCAGGAACGTAAATTTAGCCCCCTCCAACCACAATGTCACCACTCCTCGAAAGCTAGCTTCATGGCCAGTAACTCTCTGTTACCCACATCATAATTGCGTTCTGCCGCACTGAGCTTGCGGGAGAAGAATGTGCATGGATGCAGTCTGGAAGGGGAACCAACCCTCTGTGATAGAACTGCTCCCACCCCAGAGGAGGATGCGTCCACCTCAAGAAAAAAAAGGGAGATCCGGGCTGGGGTGCACGAGAATGGGGGCTGAGGCGAACTTGTTCTTCAGCAAATGGTACGTAGCTTCTGCGGCAGGGGACCATTTCTTGCTTCCACCATTTAGAAGAGCTGTGAGTGGGGCAGCTTCACTGCTAAAACCCTGAATGAAACATCGGTAAAAGTTAGCAAAGCTGAGGAACTTCTGCAGTTCCTTTATGGTGGAAGGTCGGGGCAAATCAAGCACTGCCTGCACCTTGCTTTCGTCCATATGTACCCCCTGCTTACTAATCTTGTACCCCAGAAATTTCACCGAGGGTACATGAAACTTGCATTTCTCAAGTTTGACAAATAGTCTGTTCTCCAGTAAGCACTTGAGCACCAGTCATACATGCCATACATGTTGTTCTACAGTGGGTGAATAGATTAAAATATCGTCAATATAGACAATTACCCAGCGATCAATCATGTCCCTCAGCACCTTGTTTATGAAGGCCTGGAAGACAGACGGGGCATTTGCTAACCCGAATGGCATGATCTGGTACTCGTATTGTCCTCGGATGGTCACAAAGGCGGTTTTTCACTACACAGGTCGAGCTTTGTGAAGATGGTGGCCCGCTTCAACTGCTCCAGGGCTGCCGGGAAGTGGAGGGACGTATGTATCCCAACCTCAGGGCTTCCTCCACATAGTTCTCCAGCGCTTCTGATTCCGTTTGCGAGAGGGGATAGATCCTACTTCGAGGAGGTGTACTGCCAGGCAGCAGGTCGATGGAACAGTCTCTGGGACGATGTGGAGGCAGTTCGCTGGCCCTTCGATAGGTCCCTATAACAGGTAGGAGCCTCCTGGCAACCCTCTGTGCAGGAGCTCTCTACCCGAGTCGCCCTGACCGGGAGGGCCATATGGGAGGTGAAACACTGGTTTCCCCACTTAGTTATCTCCCCACGACTCCATGCAATGCTGGGTTGGTGTTTAACCAGTCATGGATATCCCAGGATGATGTCATGACAAGGGAGATGATGTACAGGGAAATTTGTTCCTCGTGAAGCAGCCCCGTACAAAGAATGAGTCCCTGGGTGTGTTCTCGTACCGTCCTTTCCCCATGTACGTGCCCATCCAAAGCTCTGAGGGTGAGGGGATGGTCCGACACCTGAACAGGGATGTGAAACCGATGAACCACACCTTGGTCAATAAAATTCCTCGCCGCTCCCGAGTCTATGAGGGCTGACAAGAAAAGCAGAGCCTGAACCCCAGCACAGCCGAACCTTGAAATGCATACAGTTTGTATCATTGTCCAGTAGAATAAGGTCACTCACCTCCACAGAGTCGACGCCCCCTGGTCGTTGTGGGCAGGCCGCACACTGATGTCCTGTCTCCCCGCAGTACAAGCACAGGCTTTCTGAAGACGTCGACGTCTCTCCTGTGAGGTGAGGTGCGTTCTACCTAGTTCCATGCTTTCTGGCTCTGGATCCTCGGCTTCGTGTACAAACTCCTCAAAGTGACGTGAGCGGTGGGGTTTGCTTTCCCACAATAAATTGTCAAGGATGATAGTGTGGCGGATGAAGGCATCCAGGCCCAAGGTGGCACCACGGACGGCCATTTCAGCCCACAGATCGAGTCGGAGTCCCTTCTTAAACATTGTGAATAGCGTGGGCTCATTCCAACCGCTCCTGGCTGCCACTGTCCTGAACTCCAGGGCGTATTCTTCAGCTCTACGCCTTCCCCGTTTGAGGGCGCAGAGAGTAGTCTCCATGTCGCGTCCTGCCGCCAGGTGATCATAAACCTCACAAAACAGCGAATGAAATCTTTCTTCGGAGGTCAGCACGTCACTACCCTGTGTCCACAACGCCATCGCCCATTGTTTGGCATTACCCATAAGCAAGGAAATCACAAAGTGAATCTTATCTGACTCAGCGATGAATTGTTCTGGGTGGTATTCAATATAAATTCTGCATTGCATTAAGAACTCTTTGCACGTGTGTAACAAACTGCCATACCATTCAGGCAGTGCCACGTGTACTGTTGCGGAGGCTGATCTGGGTACAGCTGAGGCAGCAGATGCTCTGCCGGTAGGGCAAGAAGCGTTGCTTGGCAGTTCCGTGCATTCCGGGAGCGAAGGAGCTGTGCGAAGGAGGAGTTCTTGCACCAGTCGAGCGATCTCCTCCATCGTCTGCTCCTGTTTGTTGAGCCGGTCCGCTAGACCTGCTGCTTCCCACTCTGGTCTTCTGTCACGACACGCACAGGCAGGATAGGAATCAGGTGCAGGTTTATTTATCATAATCCAGTAATCGAGAAGAGTAGACAGTCCAGGGTCCACCAGTATAACAGAGACGATCGCGGCGAACAAACCAGTTGGGGAAGGCAAAACTCAAGGGTCAGGGCACAAAACAGGAGTCAAAAACCATGAATATCCAAACAACATTAGTAACGCTCAGAATCGCTGATGTGAACACAAATGAGACCATGCGAAGTGTGTTTGAGTCTGCCACACTTAAGTAGTCTCAAAGATGGCCATTTGCCAGAAGTGGCAGTCTCAGAATTCAGGTGACTGCTCCGTCTGCTGTTGCGGCGCGGGTTCCACTGCCGTCGTGACAGGGGTCATGTATTGTGAGATTTTAAGCCAAAAACTCCTTCCATCAGTGAGAGCAGTGAAGATGGAACGTGGCTGGGTCTTCCAGCATTATTATGATCCCAAACACACCGCTCAGGCAACGGAGTGGCTAAGCCAGTCTCCAGACCTCAACCCCATAGAAAATTTGTGGAGGGAGTTGAAAGTCCATGTTGCCCCACATCATCACTTCTCTAGAGGAGATCTGCATGGAGGAATGGGCCAAAATAAAGGCTACAGTGTGTGCAAACCTGGTGAAGGAAACGTAAGTCATTGTCAACAAAGGTTTTGTTACAGAGTATTGAGTTGAACCAAATTTACTGACCAAATACTTATTTTCCACCATATTTTACAATTAAATTCTTTAAAAATCCTACAATGTTATTTCCTGGATTTTCTTTTTTCTCATTTTGTCTCTCATAGTTGAAGTGTATCTATGATGAAAATTACAGACCTCTCTCATTTTTCTAAGGAGGAGAACTTGCACAATCAGTGGCTGACTAAATACTTTTTTTTCCCCATTGTATGTCCATTAAGTTAAGACAAACACAATGGACATTCTCTTTGCTAGTCTTGTTTCACTGAGAAAACGTACCATAACAATTTCTCCAACCCCCAGACATCATGTAACAGAAATCCTGCAAAAAATCTTGCAATTCTCTCAAGCATTCAAGTCTGCATTGTTCTATCTACCACCCAACATTACTTGTTCAAGATGAGTTTTGGTTATGTATCATTGCCTCGTCAATGCAGCATTAACTCTTTTCCATTACGCTAACCCTCTGGCTCTGGGGGTTTTAGTCACTGATAATTAGGTTTCCTTCACTAATAACGATGCCAATGGCAATTAAATTCTAGACAGGAAGAAAGACAGAAGGGAAGGCCATTTTCTGTGATAGCTGGTAACTACTCACATTACTGGATTAGAAAGTTATTTGTTTACACTGATCAGAATACATTTTTTAATATGCTTAATGTGAAATACAAAATTAATTAAAGCAACAATATCATTTTGCCCTTATTTGATTATATTTTACTTATGAGCTCACATCCATGTAGAAGTTAATTTTAAGATTTGATATAGTAGATTGGACATATAACATTAATAAACTTGTAGATTAGCCCTTCTAATCTGAATATAGATTCTGCTGTCTGGCTTCCTTAGGGACCTAGGTTCGATCCTAGTTAGTTCTAGTTACTGTTGGAGTGGAGTTTGTCCTCCTTGTGGGATCACTGCAGGTACTGCGTTTTCTTCTCACCTTCGAAAAACACATGCCAGTAGTTGGATTCTCTACTCCCCAAGGTGTAGCTGACTAAGAATAACTAAGCAACACCCTATGATGGACTGGTTCCTTGTCCAGAGTATATTTCTCCCCTCACAACCCTCATAAGAATAAATTAATTTCAATAAGGTAGGTAAATATGAATAACAGAAGAAAGGGATGATCCTCCTGTTTATTCGAACTAAGTTTAAACTTGTCGAAACATTCAACAAAATATTTCTAGTACATCTGTCTCTGTGTCAAGTGATCAGTCTTGGTTTTGACATCATTGCCCCAGGATATTCCTAAAGGAATTAAAATTTGTTGCACTCTTTTTCAGATTTATTATGTAAACAACTGATGTAAGAGTATGTAATCCTAATCCTAGTTTTAAAAATGGAAGTTAACACAGAGAAAGTAACCTCTCTGGTAACATATAATATGTGAGCACTGATCTTACTGAAACTGACAGTCCAGTGTTAGGACTGACAGGACTATAGGATTTGAAGCCATTCTCAGAAAATGGAGCATATATGTAAATTGTAATTTGAACCACATTCATTGGCAAAAAATTACTCACCAAGAATGAGTTGTTTGAATCGACTGAAACTTTATATGTGTGAATGTAATAATGATGTATGTAAAGGATATTAGGAGTCACACTTTGGTTGCTAGAGGCCACTGTTGATCCCTCGTGGCGGCAGGAGAACCCTTAGCACAATCACGCATGCGTCAACCCCAATTTGGTGTTTCGTTGAAAGTGGCGAAACCTGTTGTTGGGCCTTTTTAAGCACACCTTTGGGCTCACACAGGTGTCGCACCATTCCTTGCTTCATGTCTCGACAACACATCGTTACGTGCTTTGCTTTGGGGTTTTTTTTGGATAGGGATAAAGGTACGGTCGGGTGCAGGTGGGAGATTGCCTGGTAAGACGCCAGCGTAGGGCCGGGGTTTTTTTATTTTGCATTTATTTTCACTGGGCTTCCCCCGGCTGTTTTTAGCCTCGTTCACGGCTGCGAGCCTCGCCCCTTCTTTTCCCTCTCACGCCGTCACCCCCCTCCTTCCACCCTCTTTCCATTCCCTGTGCAATCACGTGTTCTTAAAAGGACGTTGTGCCTTCTTGGTCCCGACCTTTTCATCCCCACGTCCATTCCACACTCCAGCGGGCGTTTATTTGCAGTATTTTTGTGGCACACAAGCTCCACTTGGGCTCTAGCTCTTGGGGCTTGCGTGGACCCATACGCCACTGGCGCAGCAGAGCCATGCCATAAGCGTATAGTGAATAGCGGTGCAGTATGCTTGCGGTGTGAGTTTCTTTTCTTAGTTTATTTCAGTTTATTTTTTGGTTTATTCTTCCGTTTCTTTTATTTATTTATATTTTGGTTCATTAATTCCATCTGGAGCTAACTGCACTTGGGTTCTCAACCCATTATTCTTTTGTTTTCATGGTTCATCATCATTTTAATATGGCGGACTGTAACAAGGGACTACAATATTAGAACGAAAAGATATGTTTATTAGGGAAAAAAAACTATACAATTGAAAGGAGGATCTAGTTACCCTGTTGGGCTGCCTGGATACAAGATGAGATACGTTTGGGCATTGGAGGCAAACAAGTTCCATATGGTATCCTGTGGAACACTTGCCCATAGATGTTGCAGCTGGGTTCGTAGATCCTCGTCCATCACACTAGTAGCTGAGGAAGTGTGTTGCTGCAACTGTCATTGAATCCCAAACAGAACCTGGATTCATCGCTAAAGACGATACGATTCCAGTCCATAGCAGCATAGTGGTTTCTCGTTCACAACACAACTGCAAATAAAAGTGATTGTGGCTGGCTGTCAATGGCAGCACATGTAATGGGTGGCATGACAACAAGCGCCTGGGCAGAGACTGCTCCGTGGTTTTCGTAACAGCTAGGTCAGAATGACTTAGATGGTGGCAATTCATCAAAATGGCCATTCTGCTTCTCTCAGTCCAATGACGCGTTCCCTCTCAAAGTCTGTCAGCTGGGCAAAATGTCTTTGAGTGCATCGTAGAGGCATGTCTAGCAGTCAACAATCTCTCACCAAGATTGACACTACCCAAAAGTATACTTTGAGGGCATTTAGTAGACAGTGGAGGAAGTAGTTTTATGCCCTCTTGTGGCAAGACCCAGTGTCTAATCAGACCACACGTAAGCATTTACATATCTGAGAATTTTGCAGCAATTCTATGTATCTATCTGGGTGCGTTATTTATTTATTTATTTATTTATTTTGTCAATGAGTATATATACAAGTATTTCTCAACCTGTTAACAATCATTTGATTCTATTATAAATATTACACTGTGAACCCCACTGTCCAAACTCCCATTATCCAAATTTCTGATATTATAGATATGGTAAATATGGTAGTTTATTATGCTTATGCACTCAGTCTGCATATAAATGGAAGAGAGGAGGACCAATCAGAAAATCACTGAAGCTGGCATCATTGAAATTAGGCAGGCTTTAAAATACACAGGAACCATATTGCATGTTACTAGGCTTTGTCATATCAAACGTGTATCAAATAAAATTTAATGAGAACAGTCAGTGACCCTGCTACCCCGATCCATTGGCTAGGTGATTTAATGGCTTCTTGTATGACATAAATCATAAGTATAAATTACTTAATTTTCACTTTTTAATAGCCAGATTAAGCATCCGCAAATGACACAGACCTAGAAACAGCTGAGGATATTGTTAGCCCTCTGCTGACATTAATTAACAGTTTGCTGCTGCCTCGATGACATCTTTATTGAGCGTGATGAGGATGTGACAGGAACTCGTTTCTTTAATCTATACTACAATATGTGATGCTTGACAAGATGCCAATAATGGAGCTCTGGTTTACTACCAGATGTGATTAAGACATATCTGACTATGTGGCACTAATAAGATTTGCATCCTAGTGGCTCAGATAGTCATCTCTTTATCCCTCACTCACTGTATCTGTCCACGGTTCTGCTCTCTGCTATCATTCTTTCCTCTTCCTTCCAATCTCTACCCTTCTCTCCTGTTTCTGATTGCTAACTCCCCATCTTTCTAAATCCCTTTTTGACGTATTCTCTTTCCAAGTCAGTTTTTCTTACAGGCAATGTTAGTTCAGGGATGCCATGCACTGTCATTTTGGCCTTTATCTTGTACAACCAGTGTTCCCTCCTCCATGCTTGATGTAACAAATGTCACTCGGTTTGATGAGGTTTATCAAGCACAGTAGTACATTAGAGAGCCTCTGCATTGAGTCTGCTTGTTATGGTCTTTGCTTCCCTTGTACAATTCTTAGTTGAAAGCTGCCCAAGGACCTCTGTGTGTGTGGTGGGGGGAAGGGGGGAGTTAATTAGTTGTAGGTGTAAAATTAATTAGCAGCAGTCCTCACAATGATATATAGACAAGTGTGTGTGTGTTGGGATACAAAACTGGCAATCCCATGAGTGCACAGAAGCTTGTGTCAATATCATTAATCCTAGCTGTCTTCTTAGTCATGGGAGCAGCAAGCATGCTAAGCACAGCATGTGAAGAGTGAGATGTTCCGTCTGGGTGACAGACTACATGCTTCTAAGCTCCTCAAATAATATTCCATAAAAACCTTTTTTTTAAAGCACAGCAGCATCAACATCCTACAAGTTAGCATTATTCACTTTCAAGCTCGTATAGTGCCAAACCAATGCAATCTTGCATAACGATGCTAGTACTCGACTGCTAATAAAGCAATTGCAGCATACCTCCAGTGTGTGAGACTAAAGGATTTGAGAAAGCTGCCACAATTTCATGCCAAATGTCAAATCTCACGCATCACTAAAAAAATCTGGCGTAATAACCAATATAGTGATGTTTACAATCTTTGGCTGTATTGGAATTGTTGCTGTGGGATATACGATGGACAAAGTGTTGTCCATCACGCATTTCAATTTTCTAAATTGGAGAGGTAGGCTGCAACAAAGTTGCGTTTGTAAGTTGCAATAGGTTTTCATAACTATATGTAACACTTTAAATTACAGCCCGCTAATTACAAAGTAAGTACTGAGTAAGTACAGAGTAATTACCTGTGATGTAAGGTGTAAGAAAAAATAAGTAAAGAGTAAGTAGATTGTATGATAGTAGAAGTACACACTTATTACCGGGTACAGTGTATCTCACAAACATTCAAAGACCTGTAATTACTATACTGAATACTTTCTACAAAAAAAATTTTTTTTAAGTAAGATAGTAGAAGTGATTATTACTGAGTAATGTACAAACACAACTACTATTTTTAATTCATTGCACTTCTAAACATAATTGTAATGCACTTCTACAGTGCACATCTAGGGAAGGACATATGGCTAGCTACTTTCATTACAGGCACATGAGGAGCTTCACAGCTAGCTAAAATAAATCCTGGAGTGTGACTGACCACTGTAATTATCAAGTACGTCCTGGATGTTTTATACACTGGTTTGTCTATGTATTGAGACACTATATGTCTATAACTGACTAATGATAAAATGGACGTGTCTCATCTGCTCACATGGGTACAGCAGGGAATACGCATCAGTGTAGTCTTTCCCTTTTCCTTGCTTCCTCAGGGAATCAGCCTTACTTTTGGGTCATCATTTTCACACAATAGGTCTTCGGTATATACCATTTTCTTTTACTTATTTAAGATTGTTTCCACAACAAAATATTGTTCAAGAAGAAAATAATAAAGAATATAATAAAAATAACCTTCCACATGGAATGTCACACCAGTGTGTTCAGAAATATAAAATACGAGTAACTTAGTGCCAAGTATGATGTAAGTATAACTTAGTACCTTCTACTTTCTTGTAACTAACTGCTAAGTATGGTGTTAATATCAATTTACTATAGTTTCCTGATGATTAATTTTAAATGTCAAAGTATAATCTGAATTAATGTCTGAATATCAGTATTTGTATTTGAGGTGTGGACTCAAGTCATGATTTTGGACTCCTGTGACTTGAGTAATGAATTTGATGACTTTTACTCTGAGTGACTTGGACTTGGAATCCACAAACCCATCTTTTAACATAATGAATTATGTTATGTTGAATCACATACCTGAGTCTTTGCATTGCTTCCATGGTGCTGTATCACTGTAACACTAGGGAGCTGAGCTGCTTAGCTTTGTTTATCCATAACCTGGTGTAGCGTGATCGCTGTATCTCCCTCTCTTTACCTTCTTCCCCCAAGTCGTAAACTTTACAACATCTTGGAATTCAAGAAGACCCTACATCTGGACAGGATCTTAACCCCCCCACCTTTGACTCCAACGGAATTGGACGTCTGTTCAAACAAGACATATAACCTTCGACATCTCCAATCATAAACTAAGTCCATGTGCTAATCTTAGGTTTCAACGATCCAGACCACCAAGCTTTCTTAATTGTCTTCTGACTTTTGCAAAAATTAATGACTTTCTTTCCCCATAGTTGAACTCTGTCATCACAGACTCTCTTGCAAACCTTATCACCCAAGCCTGGCGGCAGAAAGGCACCCCTGGAGATTTACGACATCAAGAAACGGTCAAGAAACTATGGCCTTCCCTTTTAAAAAAAACAAGAACTCAGTTTTTATTCTAAAGAGACAAACTTTAATTGTACTCAACTCTTTCTGGGAACAGATTATCTTCATCGAAACCTTTTAATTACATAAGTCCAAACACGCTATATACATTTAAATGATTCATACAAAGAGTGGATCAAGGATATTCTTTTATATCCACACACCATTATAGATCATACATATGTATGTTACTGAATTTATGTTACTTCATATCTACTTGATTAATGTTTTAGTATAATTATCTTTTTTTTTTTTATATATATATTTAGTGATCTGGATTAGTATGATATATAGAAATAACAGCTTTTGCCTATGTGTTTTGATCGATCGGGTTTTAATAATTTGTGCAACAAACATGAAGTTATTTACAATGTACCATTTCCTACAGCTTGTATTAATCATAGTATTGTTTAGTTAAAAGTAAAGTAAATGCCTGCGCTGTAGTTAGAATGCTTTAACGATGTTCTAAGTTATCAATTCAAGGTGCTTTTGATCATCTGAACCTTACAACGAAGTCTGCATCTAAACTTGTAACTTTGAGGATTTTTGGTTATTGTGTGATATTTTTCAATCTCTTTTAGATACGTAGGAATATTATTTATCCAAGTTAGACGTCTGTGGCTTATGGTGAAAATAAGCAACCGCGATAGGAGAGCCTTTACTGAGGAGTCAGCTTTCTCATTGGCTAAGTTAGGGCAACTCCTTATGTCCCGCCTCCAGCCGCCCCCTGAGCTGGAGCATTCAAAAAGCAACCGGGACGACCGGGAAGTTAGTTTAGCCTTTCAAAATTTCATGTGTAGTCTTGTGTCTTTATTGTGTTTTATGTTTTTCTTTTTTCTTTTTTGTAACATTTTTGTTATTCATTTTACCCAAGTTTTTCGCATTTTTTACTTTAAAGTTTTCCTGTATAACAGCAGTCTTAAAGTAGTTCGCTATCGGCTGAAGTGACTGAAGATACGGAAGTTACAAGACCAACCAGACGTGAACTAACTCGACCAATTTTGTGTGCCATCCGAAGAGTTAAAAATTTTCAAGTTTTTTGTTGAAAGCTCGTGGTATTAGAAACGCGCCAACTCCACCTTTATATCTGTGGCCAAGATAAATCCTAGTTTTGTACGCATGCGAGACGCCGAGTAAAACGCGTTGAAGGCCCTCAGCCTAAATCGGGGAAGGACGCCATTTTAAGTCACCAACTCAACGTGGCAAACCGTCGCAGGAACCCAAAGAGCTAAGAAGGCCGCTGAAGAAGCCCGTGTCCAGAAGTTACTGTGTGCCAGACACGGACGCTAAAGCTCCCCCAATATCGTGCCTTTGGACGGCTGGGCCAGGGTGGAAATGCCCCGAAACCACTCGAGGTGACCTTCCAGGGCGAGTAACCATCTATGGGCTAATCTGGGTTCCCCTGATGCTTCGGGGTCTCAATTTGTTAAATCTTTAAACCACGCTTCACACTAGACTTATTCACGCCCCTAAGTAATTTACAATACCATCCCCACTCAACGTAATTAAGGTTACCAGTACATTGCAACGTTAGTAATTATTATGCCGACCGAGGAAATCCTATTTACATAGAGTCATCTTGGTTTTCCGATTTTACTACTGTAAGGTGTACGCTTGCCATTATCCCTGTTCTCCATACTGTGGATACATACATGTTCATCGTCATTTTTATGATTTTAACTCTGTGATACACTCGTTATTACCTTAATAATCTGTTGGTATTTGCCTTTTGTTTTTGTATTTTAATAAACTTTGTTTATAAAACCTTTTTTTGAAGTTGCCGCCTGGTTTTGAGAGCTCATTCATTCATTCATTCATTCAAAGCTCGAGAAAACTACTACGGAATTCACTATTCAGAACTAGACTGATCAAGGTTGTTGTTTCTTTTTCCTGGTTTCCAGATCGGCCAGTGAATTATTTATATTTATCATTAATCGATTTGGTGGTGCCTCGTATTTCTTAATTAATTAATATATATATTTTAATTAACAAAGTTTAATTAAAAATTAATCCAATTAAAGTGTAGTCTTAGTTTGCTACACTGGAAATTCTGGAAATTCTGCAGCCAGTCGCAGGAAACTTTGGAGGGCTCCAGTGTTGAAGTTTGTGTGTGATAGAAACATGCTGTCAAAAATAATCCTCTTCAACTGTAAAGACTATGCTGAAGTGAATAAAAAAGAACTGCAACATAATATTTTCAAAAACATTTTGAAGATCATTAATGGAGATGCAACAACTCACTTTGTGCGACATTTGAGGCTACACAAAGAACAGAAAGGCTGTGATTAAATAGTTTACAATACTGCACTATGAATAAATGACGAACTGCTTGCCAGTTTGATCTTTTAAAAATGTAATGGTTCGAGGTCAGAATTTTTTGTTAGGATTTGTTGTGTATATCTTAAAAGTGAAAGGGAAATTCCAGTTAGAAGGATCATGTTGGTATTCTTTGAGAAGTGATTTCATAAGTAGAGGGTTTCCACTACGCTTGTACACTTGAGAACTACAGCACTTCATTGATCTGATCTCATACTGTATGTAGTTTCACTTTTTGCATTTTAATAAAAAACTACATTGAAAAAGATTCATGATTAATGCCAATTGAAAATACTACTCCTCTGCTACTTTATTGATGATAAAAATTGAAATGGTGATTTGACTCGGGGCTTGTCTGTCTTAACTTGGGACTTGACTTTGGACTTGAGTGTCAAGACTGGAGACTTACTTGTTAACTGTTACTTAGTGACTTGACACCACATCTGACTCTTAGACCAGAAAAGATAAACAAGATCTGCCAGTCATTTGCACCTGCCACTATCCCCAGTGCAAATGTGCAGCCATGCAACACCCTGATCAGTTTTTCTCCTCTCTCCACAGATGATGTACTTCAACTTCTCTCATCCAGCAACCCTACCACATGTCAACTAGACCCCATCCCATCACCAGTGCTACAAAAGATTGCTCAAGACCTTCTTAACTTCATCTCCTCCATCATCAACAACTTCCTGACATCTGGTCATGTTCCTTCTGTCTTCAAGAGTGCCAGAGTCATTCCTATCTTGAAGAAACCTACACTCGATGTCTCAGACATCAACAACTATAGACCAGTATCACTTTTTTCTTTCCTCTCAAAAATACTTGAACGTGCTGTGTATAACCAGTTGTCAACCTTTCTCACACAGAATAACCTACAGGATCACAACCAGTCTGGCTTCAAAGCAGCTCACTCCACAGAAACTGCACTGGTGGCTGTTTCTGAGAAACTTCATGCTGCTAGAGCATCCAGACTTTCATCGGGTCTGATCCTTCATGACCTCTCGGCTGACTTTGACACAGTTGACCATAAGATTCTCCTTTCTGTCCTCTCCAGTCTTGGAATCACAGGCTCTGCTTGGCAGTGGCTTACATCTTACCTGGGGGGACATTCTTATCAGGTATCATGGAGATGCTCCGTATCTGCACCACGTGCTCTTACAACTGGAGTTTCACAAGGCTCAGTTCTGGGAACTCTTCTTTTCTCTCTCTACACTCGTTCTCTTGGTGAAGTCATAACCTCTCATGGCTTCTCCTATCACTGTTATGCTGATGATACTCAGCTCATTTTCACTTTTGATCCATCAGATGTGCAGGTCTCCACACGTATCCCAGCATGTCTGGAGAGCATCTCATCGTGGATGTCAGCTCATCATTTGAAGCTAAACCACAGCAAAACAACTGCTTTTCATTCCTGCAGAGGGGTCCCCTTATCAAGATCTTTCCATCTCCCAACTCCTCCATCACACCTTCTGAGAATGCAAGAAACCTTGGAGTGATCTTTGATAACCAACTGAGCTTCTCTGCTCATATTTCTAAACTGACCCAGTCATGCAGGTATCTTCTCTACAATATCAGGAGAATCCGACCCTTCCTCTCCAGAGAAGCCACCCAAGTGCTTGTCCATTCTCTTATTATAACAAAACTAGATTACTGCAATGCTCTTCTGGCTGGTCTTCCAACGCGTACAATCAGACCCATGCAACTGATTCAGAATGCAGCGGCTCGTCTGGTTTTCAATCTTCCCAAGTTTTCTCATGTCAACCCACTGCTGCGCTCACTTCACTGGCTCCCTGTAGCTGCCCGCATCAGATACAAAACCTTGACGCTCACCTACAAAGCCAAGAACGGAACAGCACCATCTTACCTAAAAGCTCTGATCAAACCACGTTCTGTACCTCGCACCCTCCGAGATACGAGCTTGGCCCGACTAGATCCTCCACGTAAGATTAAAGGAAGACAAGCTTCAAGACTCTTTTCCGTCCTGACACCCAGGTGGTGGAATGAACTTCCACTGGATGTCCGTATGGCTGAGACTCTTGCTGTCTTCAAGAGGCGACTAAAGACTCACCTCTTCACCCAGCACTTGAGTGAATAAAACTGCATATCCTCCATTAAAAAAAAAAGAAAATTCTCTACACCAGATACGAGCAGGTTGTAGTTGGATTGTGTACTTGAGCTATTGTTTACTTGTACTAATATGAGGTTCTGTCTCCTAGGAAGATTACAAAGCACTTCTGTAAGTCGCTCTAGATAAGGGCGTCTGCTAAATGTTGTAAATGTAAATGTAGACCATAGGTGGTGTTTATAAGTAGTTTGCAGGCTTAGGTTTGAATGTGTCCTGTGAAAGATTACAGATTACAATGAGAAATAAATAAAATGAGAATAACACACAACATTGCATCATACAGTTTTTCACATCATCAAGCAAGAAAGCAACACATTTTACCTTCATGTGCATTGTTTTGGCTTGTCTTGTGTGTTTATAGTAATACCAAACCTTTACAATTTGAACACTAACTAGCATGTCAAGCTCACATGCTGTTATATATCCTAACATCTACCAATTTTTTAATGAAAAGTTAGTAATAGGGACACTATCAGGTGAAATGGAAAAGTTTGTACTCTGCTTAACACTACACATGCATTGCCAACTTGATCTACATATACCTAGAAGTGCCAAGCATTTGGCCACTGTGACTTCCTACTAGTAGCGCCGTGCTTGTCTGTTTTACCTTTCCTGTTACCTTTGCCTTGGCATTTGTTCATGTCTGTATTTTCCACTGTTTTCTTCCTCCACTGTAAATGAAGTGTATTTGCACCCATGTCCTCTGATACTCTACATACAGTGATTCTTGAAAGTTTGTGAACCCTATAAAACTTTCTATATTTCTGCATAAATATGAACTAAAACATCATCGGATTTTCACACAAGTCCTAAAAGTAGATCACAAGAACCAAGTTAATGAGACAAAAATATTGTACTTAGTCATTTATTGATTGAGGAAAATGACCCAATATTACATAATTGTGAGTGGCAAAACTATGTGATCCTCTAGGATTAGCAGGTTAATTTGAAGGTGACATTAGAGTCAGGTGGTTTCAATCAATGGGATGACAATCAGGTGTGAGTGGGCACCCTGTTTTATTTAAAGAACAGGGATCTATCAGTCTGCTCATCACAACACATGTTTGTGGAAGTGTATCATTGCATGAACAAAGGAGATTTCTGAGGACCTCAGAAAAAGAGTTGTTGATGCTCATCATGTAACCATCATGGAAAAGGTTACAAAATGTTCTATAAAGAGCTATACCAATCCACAGTCAGACAGATTGTGTACAAATGTAGGAAATTCAAGACCATTGTTACCCTCCCCAGGAGTGGTCGACCAACAAAGACCATTCCAAGAGCAAGGTTTGTATAATAGTTAGCGAGGTCAAAAAAGACCCCATGGTAACTTCTAAGCAACTGAAGGCCTCTCTCACATTGGCTAATGTTAATGTTCTTGAGTCCATCACCAGAAGAACACTGAACAACAGTTGTGTGCATGGCAGGGCAGCAAGGACAAAGTAACTGCTCTCCAAAAAGAACATTGTTGCTCGTCTGCAGTTTGCTAAAGATCACGTGGACAAGCCAGAAGTCTATTGGAAAGAATGTTTTGTGGATGGATGAGACCAACACAGAAGATTTTGGTTTAAAAGAAAAGCATTACGTTTGGAGAAAAGAAAACTGCATTCCAGCATAAGAACCTTATCCCAGCTGTGAAACATGGTGGGGGTAGTATCATTGTTTGGGCCTGTTTTGCTGCATCTGGACCAGGACAGCTTGCAATCATTGACGGAACAATGAATCCTGAATTATATTACAGAATTCTAAATGAACATGTCAGGACATCTGTCTATGAACTGGATCTCAAGAGAAGGTGGTCATGCAGCAAGACAACGACCCTAAGCACACAAGTTGTTCTACTAAAGAATGGTTAAAGAAGAATGAAGTTAATATTTTGGAATGGCCAAGTCAAAGTCCTGACTTTAATCCAATTAAACCAGATACTGAAAGCAAAGGTTCACATACTTTTGCCACTTACTATTATGTAATATTGGATAATTTTCCTCAATAAATAAATAACCAAGTATAGTATTTTTGTGTCATTTGCTTAACTGGGTTCTCTTTATGCACTTTTAGGACTTGAGTGAATATCTGATGATGTTTTCGGTCATATTTATGCAGAAATATAGAAAATTCTAAAAGGTTCACAAACTTTCAAGCAACCCCGGTAACATTTAACTCCACGTTTCCTGGTCAGGATTGTTATTAATTAAAATACTGTAGCTTTCTGAAGTTAGCAGCTTTTTTTAATTTTTAAAGGTATGTTATGTAATGCATTTCAGATAGATAACCTCACATTCTTTGCTCCTGTGCAAAATGTTGAATGAACTTTGTACTTAAAATTCTTGCAGGCAATATCGAAAAATGCAACGGCACATTTCTCTCACATTTCTCACCTTTCTGATTCTCTGCTCTCAGCATGTGCTTATGAGTTTAGTGCGCCAGTTCAAAATCCTAAATCACTGGGGTTTTTTGGTTGTTGTTGTTTTTTTAAACTCATCCTTCAATGCCAAGCCAATTCAGCTTGTAGATCTGAATCTGCAAATTGCTTATTTAAAATTTGTTTTATACACACACACACACACACACACACACACACACACACACACATATATATATATATATATATATGGGTGCAGACGTCTTCAGCGCAAAGGTCTGTTGAGTTGGCACAACAGGTCCCAATAAGAAACTGAAAGTCTAGGTAACACGTCTTGCTTGGGTACAGAACTACAGAACATGGCGTGCTTACACTCGGAGTTGGGAGGCGTGATGTGCATGGAAATGGTTAATGAGTTCAGATTCGGAGCTACCATGCTGAAATTTGAAACCAAAGGGCGCGACTCGCTCAGATATGAAACTATACGATGCCAACAGTGCATATACAGAGCTAAGATGAGCGACATGCATGGAAACGGAGTTAACAAACTCGGATACGAAGCCAACATGCTCAGACACAAAACCAAAAGGTACTGAGCTATGGGGTCGTAGTGACTCCGGTATTGAGCTATGGGGCACTAACGGCTCATCTACGGAGCTCACAGGCGCGGCGTGCTCAGATATGAAGCTAGCGTGCTCAGATACAGAGCTAGCATGCCCAGATATGGAGCTAACATACTCAAGTACTGGACTACTGGATGCTAATGGCTCCGGTACTGATACTACAGGGTGCTAACAGCTCATCTACGGAGCTAGCTACTGGGTGCTAACTGGTGCTTGACCAGTACCTTCCAGCAGCTGGTGAGCTGGGGATCCCGCAAATTACAGGAAAATGCAGGCCTACCTCGGCGACAGGTAGACTCCTGCTTCTCACTAGCAAACTAGAGACCAAACTACTCCCACAGCTCGATAAAGAGCTGGGCACAGGTTCCCAACACCAACTGGGACCAGTTTGCCAGCATCCAGTCAAGCGCATAGCCTGTAAGGTGCCAGTTCACAAATACCAGACTTCAAATTCGGTGTACTGAGGGAACTGGCAAAATTTTCCACACAGATGGGGATTACCGTCAATTTTTTCGGCAGTTCAGCCCAGGCTGACCGAACCGTATCGTAGCACGATAACCTGCTGTCTCCATAGTTCGTCGGGGAATTCTGTCACGATTATGGTTATACAGGAGGTAAGGAGAT
This sequence comes from Ancistrus triradiatus, assembly GCA_025084515.1. Taxonomy (NCBI): domain Eukaryota; kingdom Metazoa; phylum Chordata; class Actinopteri; order Siluriformes; family Loricariidae; genus Ancistrus; species Ancistrus triradiatus. The sequence goes on along the minus strand of JAJAGP010004205.1, from coordinate 3,244 downwards.
GAGCGCAGGTTGATATCAACGGGCCGACGCCAAACAAAAGCGGGCTTACCGCAACACGTAGGGTCCAAAGCAAACAAAGCGCACACTGAATATCCAGCACAACTGTGTGAGCAAACATGAGTCATCTAAAGTGGTAGTACCTCTGAACAAAGAATAAACAAAGTGTAGTAGCATAAAGAAATTCCCCGTGCTGTACTTGAGCTCAGGCCCTGCTTAAATACAGTCTGAGACAGGTGTAAATAATCAGTTTTAGGGCCCTAGCTTCTTCTTCTGGTGCTAAGACTTGGTGTGAATAAATCAATTGTGAGAGCAATGTAAGACATACAAGACCATTGATAATCTTCCTCGAACTGGGGCCCCATGCAAGATGTCATCCCGTGGGGTCAAAATGATCATGAGAACAGTGAGCAAAAATCCCAGAACTACACAGATGCACCTGATGAATGACCTGCAGAGAGCTGGGACCAAAGTAACAAAGTACTGCCATCAGTAACACACTACGCCGAGAGGGACTCGGATCCTGCAGTGTCAGGCGTGTCTGCCAGAGAGCATATGGATGATCCAGAAGAGGATTGGGAGAATATCATGTGGTCAGATGAAACAAAATAGAACTTTTTGGTAAAAACTCAAGTTGTGCAACATCATGCTTGTTTTTCTGCAAAGGGGACAGGACGACTGATCCATGCTAAGGGAAAAATTATATATATTGTATGTTTATATTTATATATATATATACATTTATCTAATTGTGTGCTCTATCAACACCAATATGAACAGCAACATGGTTTACATTTAAAGTATGACTTATTACATCTTTTAGAACAGTTATTTAATTTCCTACATCACATGTGTGGTATATATGTACTTTATAAAGTTTTTAAAAGGCTTTATCATGTCAAATTCCCTTCACGGAAAACACATATTAGTGACTTATTCTTGATCATTTTATCAGTAATTTTTTCCTCATTCACTTGTTACAGAATACCTGAAAACAAAGGATACAGAAGAATCACCATATATTTTCGACCAGAAGTCCAAACTGACCTTCTCTTGATTATGCTGCCACTCCCACAGGCTCTTAATGAGTTGCACTGTTGAAATACAACAGCTATTTCGAAGCTTGCCTTTCCAGATTTATTTTTCACCTCTTAGTCTGATAGACCACTCCAAAGTAATGGTTATTTCTTCCCTGCTGAAAGGGACAAAACTTTAATTGGTCACAGCACCTTGAGTTATTAAGAACAGTATTGTACAGAATTATGACCAGTTTTAATTCATTTTAAGGCCATGGTTAATCATCCATCAGTTAGAAATGAGGGACAATTGAACAGATGCTCAATTTAACTCTGGGTCCAAACATTGCCACATAGTATGATCTGTCTTGTTTGCTTTTGCAGCAAAAAGTGGCTGAAATGAGGCATCCCATATTATCGCCTTCATAAAAAGGCTTAATTATGACATTCAAATAGAATTCAAATGGGCCTTGGGAAAGGAAGGGTCAAATAATATTTTTGGACCATGGACACAGAGAATACTCAAGAATGATTTTGGTTCCCAAGAGCAAACATCAAAACGATATATTATTTAATATAGAGGCTGAGAAAGGCAGCCTTTTCTCAATGCCCAGTAAGCCAGCTAAGTTATATCCAAGATATGAAAATAATCCCTCAGGGAACAGAACTATGACTAGGGTAACAACTCAGTAAGTGAGTTATAGAGAGTGCAGTTTGGACTGGAAATATGGAGCTAGTGGATGGAGAAAGAATTAATATTTGGCCACACAGGTAAATCTGATTTTCTCTACTTATATTTGCCTCTATATAACAACAAGGTTTAAAGAATGGAAAGGTAAATGCACTCTTATTTTTAAGAATCTGAGAACACATCTCAGTAGCTCTACCTTGCTTAATCTTAGTTCCCATTCATTTGACATGAACAATGAAAATAGTCGTCTGTCTAAATTGGCCACTCACACAGATCTACATAACCGTAGGTCCATGTTTTTAGTTCTACAACAGTTCCTGCTAAAAACCAGACAATAAACCAAATACAAAAATGAATAGGGAAGAATTACACATAAAGCCAAAATTTGTTAATGAAAGTCACAGCAACAATGCATCATTACTAAACGCAGAGACGATGGTTGACATACATGAGAAGAACAACACAGGTGCAGTTGCTGACAATAAACACAATAATCATTTATGATGTCAGGTTCAAAGACAGGTATCCTATTTAATACTAGAAATTTTGGGCCGATTTGACCTACATATGCCTAGAAATTATAAGTCGTGGTCATTCCACTGCTGTGACTTCCTACTAGTAGCACCTAGCTGAATTTACCTACTTATAGGCTAGGATGATCAAAAGACCGCTGAGTCTTCAGACAGCGATGCTGTTTTTGACAAATGATTGCTAGATGGGCTTCTTGTGCAAAGCAAATAGATTGGTTACAAGCAACTTTGATGTAATGTCCTTAAAACAAGTAAAAATGAGGCTCAGTTTTGTGTGTGGCCTCCACGTGCCTGTATGACTTCCCTACAACGCCTGGGCATGCTCCTGATGAGGCGGCGGATGATATCCTGAGGGATCTCCTCCCAGACCTGGACTAAAGCATCTGCCAACTCTTGGACACTCTGTGGTGCAATGTGACATTGGTGGATGGAGCGAGACATGATGTCCCAGATGTTCTCAATCGGATTTAGGTCTGGGGAATGAGCGGGCCAGTCCATAGCTTCAATGCCTTCATCTTGCAGGAACCTTTGACACACTCCAGCCACATGAGGTCTAGCATTGTCCCGCATTAGGAGGAACCCAGGGCCAACCGCACCAGCATATGGTCTCACAAGGGGTCTGAGGATCTCATCTCGGTACCTAATGGCAGTCAGGCTACCTCTTGCGAGCACATGGAGAGCTTTGCGGCCCTCCAAAGACATGCCACCCCACACCATTACTGACCCACTGCCAAACCGGTCATGCTGAAGGATGTTGCAGGCAGCAGATCGCTCTCCACGGCGTCTCCAGACTCTGTCACATCTGTCACGTGCTCAGTGTGAACCTGCTTTCATCTGTGCAGAGCACAGGGCGCCAGTGGCGAATTTGCCAATCCTGGTGTTCTCTGGCAAATGCTAAGCTGCCTGCACGGTGTTGGGCTGTGAGCACAACCCCCATCTGTGGACGTCGGGTCCTCATACCATCCTCATGGAGTCGGTTTCTAACCGTTTGTGCAGACACATGCACATTT
>JAJAGP010004204.1:0-54622 GCA_025084515.1 Ancistrus triradiatus | reverse complement strand
TGCGCGAAAGTAATGAGAGCCTATTGGGAGGGGGTTTGAGGTATGCATTATTGGAGTAATATTCAGTATAAAATTCTTTCAGGGCAACTGGCAGATGATTAAATGAGTTGTGAAGGACTAGATGGGGCCAATATGATCAGTGTATTCACAATAGCAGTTCTAAAACATTGAGAGATATTAATTATAGGCCATTATTAAGCTTACATGAAAATATGATGGTTAAGAGGAAACAAGTCATGGAACAGCCTATTTATAATATTTAAAAGCAGTCGCATTTTCAATTTCAATTACATTCAAGCTACTTCCCCACTTCATCAAATAAAACAGTCTTCATTTCAAATACATCATGCAATAGTTTCTCACAGATGGACGAATTCAGAATTAAAACAGCCTACTTCTCAGCAATCTCAAGTCTAGTTTATAGTTTGTTTGTCATGTATGAAACATGGCTGCCACAAATAAACAAATAATCAGAACATTATGCTGAAAGATGGAAGAGACAAAAAGCATTCTAACGTAATAGCCTCACCATACCGACTATAAAGGAGGAAGCTAATGACACATTAGCCGTGCTATTTGGCACAATCTAGCATCAGCATCCATGTCTGAAGACTCTGTGGTCTTCTGACCGCTCTAGCGGTGCTGTGAGTAGGTAAATCCAGCAGGTCAAGCAGAAATTTGGTGGGTCAAATTTTTAAAATACCATCACCATTTTTAATACCACGGTATCCGGGAATACCAGGGTCATACCACCCAACCATAACAATAGGTCTAAGGACAAAGTGAAATTTGGTACTCACCACAGTCATACTGGATAAGTCTCAGATCAGGGAAGTGGGTCCGCATATTGGACTGAATGTGGTGCAGCAAATGCATGCGAGTAGAAAGATGAGTAGACAGCATAGAGGAGAAATGAGCCTGCTGGTGGGTGACAGAAGGTGGTGGATGGCAGCAGTGCATGGTGATAGGCTTTGACTCCACTGGAGGAATGACAAATGTGAACCTGTGAAATATAGTGGGGTAACTGTCATTCAAGAAATTATATACAAAAAAAGTTAATATACAAACAAAACAAAAGACTTAAAATGGAAAACTACTACAACACAAAAAGGTATAGACTGAAGTCATACAAGCATACCTGTCCATGACCTCAGACAGTAAGTGCAGTCTCTCCATGTAGGTGGGAATGCCATCCCGCAGGGTTCTACTTCTGTCCACGTAGTTATTCATATCATTAGACTGAGCAACGAGACATGAGCTATATCCTGAGTGGCTCTGCCTGTGTTGGACGGGACGAGCTGGAGTGGGATTGGAGCCTGGAAGGAAGGTCAGAAAGTCCAGAACCTCTTGCCCATACACAGGCTTAGTGTTGCAATGCAATTCATTGACTCGAAAGATCTGGGAGATTTTTGCATCTTGCTCTGCCTTATGGCGGTCATCAAGCCACGGCTGTCAAAAGAAGAGCATGGGTCAAGCCTTTGCTGGTACTTTAAATACAAGAGCTAAAACAATTTAAACAAAATGTGTACAGGTAGTACTCATTTTATGATGGCCTGGTTTACAATTTTTTGATTTTATGATGCTAATCTGATAATCCACATAAATTTCCATTCAGCAGAATTTCGATTTTTCGAAACTTTCCCATGCTAAATGAGGAAATCAGGAGTAGTGGTCGACTAATGCGTGTTTTTTAATGGCCGATTTTGGGGAGCAGGCTGACCGATATATAATGCCGATCACACTATTTTTTTGGCAACTAATAATACTAGCAACAATAAATGAGACATCAAATTGCTGAATTTACACGAACACATTTTAAGATATAAATGCACCGTCTCTGTTTGCACTGTCTTTTTAATAAAAATTTAAGTTTCACTGCTCTCAAGTACAACATTTATTACCAGATAACCGAATCACATTCTTTCTGGGGGAAAATGAAAATGTGTAAATACTTTCAAAAAAAGTAATGTTATAGTAGTGCACGTGGTATTAGCATCTTTTTCTTTTTAAAAGTTAAAAGCAGCAAGTTTTAATGCTGGAAACAAAGTTATCTTCTCACAAATGGTCCCACCCTCAGGTAATCTCAGCATCTCTTTACTTTTATTCACTCAGCAGTCCCAGTTTATGAGCTACAAGGTTTAATGCAGGAAACATTTTCCCCACTATTTTTGAATAGCAGATATATTCAAATGCCAATTATTTCAAAATGGCATTGATCATCCCGATTAATTGGTCTTATCACTAATCAGGAGTGCATGTGTGCACATATTTGCTTGCAGAGTTCATTCTGTATTTATTGTCTATTGATTCTACTGTCAATGTACTGGTTACTGTACTATTTCTGCATACAAAATTTGTATTATATGTAACTCCTACCATATAGAAGGGGGATCGTGGTGGAGGACGGACTCGGGGACGCTGAAATCTTAAAGCACTGCTCTGAGAAGACGATGCAGGCTTAAGGTTGCCAGTATTCTGGGTGGCATCAGAACTGCTCTGCTCAGGCCTCAATGAAGCATTCGTCTTAGCTACAAAGAAGATGAAATGATTGTTAAAGTAAAATGCTGTAACATACAAAAATCATAAAGCAAAGCTGGAACATTCTGCGTAGACTTGCTGACCTTGCCCCGTGATTGGTGCTGTACCCTCCACAACCTTCAAAGCAGCAGGGGAAGGCAGGCCGGGGCTAGGGGCAGGAGCTTGAGGGGTAGCAGAGCAAGCAGGAGGCTGCTGGTGAAGCTGTTGGGGAGCAGGCAGTCTGAGAGCAGGGCTTGGAGTACCATGAGGGTGCAACAAGACGGACTGGGGAGGAGCAACACGGAGAGAGGGGGACACTGCCATAGTGGGAACCTGTCCACCCTCTTTGCCTGGTGCTTGACGCACAACAATCTTAACAATTCCTGGTCCACTGACCCGGGATGATGGCACTATATGATAAAATGGAGACAAGAGGGATCAATCTTTATTCAGCTTCACAAGCTGAAATTGTGCACAGAACAGTTTAAATAATTTTGGACTGGGCACCATACTATGGATTACAGCGGAGCTAACTTTAGCGGAGCTAACTTTTAAAATGACTACATCTGGTGAATCCTAGATCAGCCCTGCCACAGTTTAGACAACAATCCAAATACAAAAGCTTTTTTGAAAACAATGAGAAGTTTATATAAGGTTAACCCTTTTTTTTTTTTTTTTTTAAAACAAAAAACCTGCCAGTAAATAATAATGGAAAACGTGAGCTATAGAAAAAGAATAATAAAATTAATTATATCTAAATAAATCTCTAAAAAACACCCACATCATCTTCTTAGAAAACGCCACTGAAAAAAAACTCATATATATATATATTGATGAATTAAAAAGTTTTCGTTCATCACGCCAATATTATTCCTTCGTCTCCTTTCCCTAGTGAAGTTTAATAAAATACACTGTGCACTGCTAGAAATGTGTCCAATCAGTTAGATCATATAAGCTATGCTGTACATTTTTAACAGAGGTCATATCAAGCTTCTCCCAACCTAAAAACAACTGGCAACACATTAGGGGAAAAACTGACCATGATTTCTACCATCTTAAACTGAAACATGCTTGGCAGTAGTGCATTTCAGTCTGAAGCACAGGATATACCATATCTACTCATTATTATAATTCAACACACACAAAAAGCCTAGTTGTTAAAGCAACATTATGGAAAACAAAAGGCTTCTGAAGCATTCAGTCTTATGGTGGTATGGTAGTGCTGGGTGGTATACTGGTTCATCCGGTGCTAATCCGGTGCAAAAGAAGAACTTGTCTGCAGTTTGGATGTTTTTGGGTTTTAAAAATCCAACGCAGACCAAAAGGCTATATGTCACAAAGTTTGTCGAGCTGCTGTTATTGCCGCTGGTGGTAACACTAGTAAGTCACTCCAGCAGGAAACATGTTGGAATTACAAGAGTGTATTCGATTGTGGTCATCATATTCAGTGCCATTAACCAATAGCAGCAGTGAAGCCAAATGCTCAGATATTGCTTAAAGAGGCATTGAAGCGCTGCATATGACAGGAAAAGCAAGCGGAGGAGCAACGTTACAGACAGTGACAGTCCAGTCCAGAGAGACAGGTTGAGATCAATGATTAAAACACTGGATTCTAGTTATGTCTTACTATGCCAAAAGAAGCAAGAAGTAAAGTCTTTTTTTAAGTTCTGTTTTTAACACTTTGCTGTTTGCACAATAAAAACTGTTTCATACATGCTCATTCCTTAATATATTTTCTAATTTTGTGGGGAATGGTAAATCCTACAAGAATCATATATAATACAGTGGTAACTTGATTTTCGGCCACCTTGGAACAACAACAACAAAAAAATTGTCTCGGTTCTCATCGTTTGCTTGGTACTCGGAGCACTTGCTTAAACTTGTACAACTCATTACAACTGAAACTCGATTCAGTCTCACAATAGCTCTTTCTCAGTGAAGATCTCTGCTGTGCTCATCGTGTTGTTCTTCATTTTTACATCTGCAGTACTGTATTCTTAGGGCAAGTAAGTCCCCCGGGTACTAAAATGGTTGATGATTACAGCCAACCGAAGGAAATCAAGGACTGAATCCTCTGAAAAACCTTCAGGCTGAGCATTAGCAGCTAGTGCCCAGAGTTCACCAATAGACTAAGTGTTTTGCATTTACTTTTCACTTTCAATCCATTACTCACTAAATTACATGATATTTTCAATCCTGTATTATAAAATAAGCTTTGTGTTATTTTTGCCAGTAGGTTAATGTAATTGTTAATGTGTAATAGGTGCCGCTATGATACAGTATAACCTATATTAAGCTCATCAGTTTGTGATGCATACTTATGATGGATTAGTTGGAACATATTCCCATCATAAACCAGTGAGCACCTGAACAACACAACTCCATTACTGCATATAATGTCTTATACAGTGTGGGTTTCTGGAACAGATTCATTCAATTTACATTACTCCTAATGAGAAAAATGCGTTTGGTACTGGACAAGTCTGGAACAAATTAACGATGAGAACCGACATGCCACTGTATATACCACTGGTACTTAAAGTGGGCACAGGGCTATTGCAAGGGGTACAGCAAACCAGATGATGGATCTTAAAAAAAAAAGAAAACCTGGACAGGGTCAGCAGGAGAGCTGGTGCCTAGCTAGGCAAGAACAACCCTAGACAGGGCACCTGCACTCACACACTATGGGCACTATGGGATGGTGGTGAGCCCTTAACTATGAAGCCTTATATAATTATTCACTGATATAACATATAAAAGGAAAATATTCAAAAATCACTATGTACATTTTGTCCAAATAATGAGTTATACACTCATTTGGAATAACTAAAAATATGCATTCTTAACGTATGGACTAAATTTATAACAATCATGAAAAACAGTAAATTCTCCTTATCTGTGAATTCATTTCCCAAAATTTCTACAAGAAAAACTCCAAAAATAAAAAACTGATTTTTTTTTTTCACATTTCAAACATCTTTTAATTGCCCACCATACTGAAGAGTGTGACATCACCACCTCGCACCCTCCTGCTCAGGAAGTGAATCACCTTTGTCCAGCGTATCCACAACATGCATGCCACATACAGGAAAATGGACATGGCTAAGACCAACTGATAAGTTCCAGACTGCTCATGTATGGTACCCAGACTACAGCAATGCAGCTATCATTGTGAGAATAACTACAGGCATAAACTCAAGGACAGAGTCAGTACCTTGAGTAGGAGTTGGGGGCACTGCTAGTCCAGAGCAGGTTGGGGTAGTGCTTGCTGGATTGGGATTTGTTGAGATGCTACCTGACTGACTAAGTGTATGGAGAACTGCAACCTGAGCTGGCTGACTAATAAGGTGGTGCTGCCCACCGCTGGACACCAGATGCATTACACTTCCTAAAAGGCACAACCACAGGAGAGAGTGTTAGGCCATAAACTAAACCAGCACTTACAGGCAGACTACATGCATGCAGGAAAGTAAACCCAGCCACAACTGTTCATACCAGGGATCAACCGATGATTGATCCAACCGATATCTGAAGCAGGTATTCAGCACTTTTCCATAACTTATTTGCTGATAGCCGTATATGATGATTTAAGGAATGACGGTTCATTTTTGGAATAAATGCTAGAAGGAAAAAGTCTGATACAGAAGCTAGCAATTTAAAAATTGGGTGATTCAGCTGCTGTCTATCCTTGTGTTCATAAAATAATAAATAGGGTTGGGTACTGAAACTAGTAATCTCTACTGCTGAAATTATGGACCTGTGATCCAAAAGGAAAGTACTCACTTTTACATTAAGCTTTTTTCTTCCCAATTAAACCTATGAGGAAAAAGCTTAACGTGGCTTAATGTATACTAAACAATTACCTAGGAAGACCAAACTTCTCTCACTGATCATCAGTAATCTCAATTATTACTGGCAAAAGGAAAGTAAAGATGTTTACATTAAGCTTTTCTCTTCCCATTTAAACCCATTATAAGCTAAAAATCTTAATGTGCCTTAATGCCCTTAAGCAGTGACCTAGGAACAGCAAACTTCTCTCAATTACCGTATTTTTCGGACCATAAGGCGCACTTAAAATCCTTTAACTTTCTCAAAAATCGACAGTGCGCCTTTAAATGCGGTGCGTCTAATGTATGAATTAATTCTGGTTGTGCTTTCTGACCTAGAACCGATTGTAGATGGTACACGGTGCTCATAAATCTGTCAAAATGTTTTAGCACGGCCTTGGTAAGTTACGAAGCTTACAGCCACTTAGTGCACAGCATCACTGAGTAATACGGTATTGTAACGACACTCACTCAAGGATGCAGGAATCAGGTGGAGGTTTATTTCCAGATTTACACAAACTCGAAGTCCAGAAACACGCCAAAGTCGAAAACCAGAATATCCAATCAAAGCCGTGCGTCAATCAATAAAGAGGTGAACAAAACCGGAGTCGTTGCCGAAAACAATGGGGTCGATACCGTAGAAGAGTATACTAGAAATGCACAAACGCACGCTCGGAACCGCAGTGAAACTGACGAGACCTCGCAACGCGTTACTGGAATGAATGCCCTTCTAAAGATGGCCGATTGCCGGAAACTGAGCGACCTAAAACTCGGGCGACAACGCTCTCTGGCGGTGTGGAGGGGAATCCACCGCCAGCGTGACAGGCATGTGCTTCAGCATTAGGGTACGTGCATTCATTCATTTATTTTCGAAGCGGATTTCAAACACAACGCCATCAGTCACGCAGTACAACATGGTCATAGAGCAGCTGCGAGAGAATTCAACATTAACGAATCAATGGTACGGAAGTGGAGGAAGGTAAAGAAGACGCCCTGCGCCAGGTAAAGACCAAACTGAGCTTCCGACGGAACTTAAGAATTTTGTTTCATTTAATGCGTCTTATAACCCGGTGCGCTTTATGTATGGAAATATACCCATTAGCAGCCAATCGTTGATTTTGCGTCTTATAATCCGGTGCGCTTTATGGTCCGGAAAATACGGTACTACTGACCATGTTTAAGTTGGGATAATCTGTATATTATGAGAAGTTTGTGGGGTGGTCACTTGGTCACTCCTTTACTACATTAAGCCACATGACCATAACCAGAATCAGAATCAATAAAATGCAAACGATTCCCAAACCTATTAATAGAATGATTGACCAAAAAGCTTCCTTTCCTGTATTGGTCCTTCTCTAGAGAATCATTTTGTCCTTTTGTTGACTCACTCTGTCTTTGCTTTCCAAGGATGTCCCTCACTCCCTCGACTGCAACTAACTCTTATCAGTCATTTCAAATGGTGGATATCCTTCTTCTGCCAACATATTTCCCAGGTTTATTGTTGGCTTTCAACCCACCATGACTTCTGCTCAGCGCTGAACCAGAAATCAAATGTTGAAACTGTTAATCTAATGACACTAAATAAATGTACATTCAGACCATTTTTGAGCATATCATCCTTCAATCATGATCATCATTTCATGTGTTTGAGTATTACATCAGCCCCGAATTTTTATCTGAATACTAAATCAGTATTGGTCGAAATTCTATATCGGTTGACCTCTAGTTCACAGTAGATAATGAAACAGAAAATGCACTCACCTTGCATGGTCCGTGGCTGGGGAACAGGGGGGGCACCAGAAAGAGTGAGTTTGTTGCCCTGCAGTTGAAACGTAACAGGCTTACTGCCCTGACTGGATGACACTGGGCGACCGGCCATGGAAGCCAGTTGGGCAATACTCACCACCTCTCCAGCTGTGTGGAAAATACAGAAATAAGAACATTTTAATAACTTCACAGAGATAAAAACAATAATAAGACACCAAAAAAAGTGTTTTGATTATAATTACATGGTAATCTGGCCTGCATATCAGGGCTGAGAAGAACCCTCTGTGTCACAACATTACTGGGCGGTTGAGAGGGAGTTGGGATTGTGGAGGGCGGTGTGGGTCGAATATTCGTGATAGGGTTTGCAAACCCTGTCAAAGGAGCACTTTGACAAATAGGAGCTCGTGGGGCACCAACAGGAGTGACTGGACAAACTAAAGAAAAGAGAGAGAATTAGAGGGGGGTAAAAAAAATCCTCTAGGTTATACATCAGTATTGTTGTCAGTGGTCAGCGCTTTAATAATCAAACAAACAAAAAACAGAATACCAAGCTCACCTGGAGGAGCTGGCTGCAGAGGACCTTGAGCAGTAGTAGTGACCTCGGCATTTACACGGGGCTTTGAAGGTTGAACAGCAGGAGAGACAGGACATGTAGGCCGTGGGTTATTTGCTGCTGTTGCTGAACGCCCATCAGACTTTGGTATCGGCTGTAACATCCTTTACATACACATGTTCAAATATGGCATTAGGACTGTTCACAAGTTCTGATCATTCAGATTTCTGGTAACATCATTTAGGTCTATTACCTGTTGACCTTCATTCGAACTGGTTTAGGTCTGGGTTGAGGCTCAGGGGCTTCCATGATCTCTTCGATCAGCTGGCGAGTGACCTTCCTCTGAGGGAGGTAAACGTCTGCCTGATATCGAGACATGCGGCCCTCCAAATCGACCAGGTTAAACATTGATAGGTCACAGCGCTATGAGAGGAGAAAAAAAAAAACTTAGGGCTACAGTTCCAACTTCAGAAAAACTCAAGAATTGTAGTGTGGGTACTAGATGTAACCAAAGATGTGGGCACCCTTCTAAACTAAATACAACACTGCTTCTATCTACAATAAGGGGCCCCAAGCCCACCATCTTCCATTTACATTTACAGAATTCAGCAGACACCCTTATCCAGAGCGACTTACAATTGATACAGTCTTACAGTCCAAGCAATTATGGGTTAAGGGCCTTGCTCAAGGACCCAACAGTGGCAGCTTGGCAGAGGTGGGATTTGAACCCTGGACCTTCTGGTCCAGAGTCCAGTACCTTATCCACTGGGCTACCACAGTCCCAGTCTTCCAGATGTCTTCAGTGACAGACAAGCATAGAGGGAACTGCAACATCAGTGACAGACTAAAGTCCTTCTGCTTCTGATCTGTGCAGTTCAGTCAATTCCACATGTTACAGGTGTGCACTTTAAGTTGTGTTTTTGTAGTATCAGTATTGTGTTGTCCTCTGTAGCCTTGTGTTGCTATGTAGCACCGGTAGGTCCTGAAGGAACATTGTACCGTTTCCCTGTGTATATGGTTAAAATGACAATAAAACCCAACTCTCACTTTTGACTTGACTTTAAAGTACAACAGGGTTCTACAGTGCGAGTGTTTCGCTCACATTTGCGCCTTCTTTTTAAAGGAATGTAAACAGTACCTCGGTTCAAGATTCTGACCTGAATGTGCCAGTGATTTTACAGAGTATTCATCAGTTCTGTCTCAATACCTAGTGAGTGCCCTTGCTGCCTACTTCCCATGCAGGGTGTTCTCTAGGTAGGGCTGTGGAACCCTAAAACTGGTTAAATAAGAGTCTACCGAGTTACCGATCGTGACACCGAGTGTTCACACCTCCTACAAGCAGTCAGTGTATACGTGTACTTCAAACGGTAGTACAAACTCTTGCAAAGTCTTTTATCAAAATTGTAATCTTTCCTCAAGGCTTCTTTTTAGAGAAGCATCGTAACACAAATTTGAGAGGAGATGTGATAAGTGGAACAGATAAAATGTACGCAGAAGCTAATATGAGAACTAACATGAGGGGAAAATGTCGCATTAAGCCCTTCTGTATGAGATCTGTGGCTTAGCACATTTAGCTGCTAACTGGACACAAATTAATTGATAAAAACTAACAATAAAATTAATGTGTGAAATTTTTACAATAACAATCTGTGCTTATTTTTGTCAGAGAGAGAGAGAGAGAGAGAGAGAGACAGACAGAGAGAGAGACAGAGAGACAGAGAGAGAGAGACAGAGAGACAGAGACAGAGAGACAGAGAGAGACAGAGAGAGAGACAGAGAGACACACAGAGAGAGAGAGAGAGAGAGAGAGAGAGAGAGAGAGAGAGAGGAAGACAGAGAGACAGTCAGAGAGAGACACACACAGACACAGAGAGAGAGAGAGAGAGAGAGAGAGAGACAGACAGAGACGGAGAGAGACAGACAGAGACAGACAGACAGACAGACAGACAGACAGACAGAGAGAGAGAGAGAGAGAGAGACAGACAGACAGACAGACAGACAGACAGACAGACAGACAGACAGAGACAGACAGACAGACAGACAGAGAGAGAGAGAGAGAGAGAGAGACACAGAGAGAGAGAGAGACAGACAGACAGACAGACAGAGAGAGAGAGAGAGAGAGATAGAGATACTACTAACATTCAGTGCTTATCTTGTACACTTTAAAGACAAATAATTTTATGATTAGTCGGATGTATAGAAATCAGGAAGACATTTATAGAATAAAGAAAAACTATCTACCACTGCACCTGGAATCAATATAAACGTGTCACAAAGGTCCAAAGTTTTGCTTTCCACCACTAAACTGAACAGAAACAGTTCTCAGTGCAATCATTGTCTTAAGGCAGAGAAACACACACAAACGTTTTTAATGATAACGTGCCAACAGCAAGAAATGTAAGTTTATCAGGCAACTTTCTACATTTTCCTTGAGGAACTTCGCTAGTATGCCATTAGTAACTGTGTCGAACACGTCTGAATTTAACATTAAAACTAACATATCGAAACATACAGTATGAAGGTGTTCTCTGTGGATTTCGAAAATGGGCTCTACATTTCATTGTCATGATAGCAGATATGGACTCAAAAACTAAACTGTACAAAGCAATACCAGAGAACGACTGTTACTGTTTAAACTAACAATTAATGCTGATCTTTTCTTGAATATTGGTTTTATTTAAGTAAAATCCAAATAATACAATCCGTTCATTAATATACACCCCCCCAAACGGCCTGAACACCCATGATGTAAACCAACAATCTTTGCAATTTAAGACAGATTTCAGTCCATGTCCTGGTGTCCCAAGTTATTTTTAAAATATGTACCTTGGTCGCATATGTCAAAAAAAATGAACGAGTGGGCTGAGCTTGGACCGCTACTCAGCGCTCATATTCAAGTACTGACAAGTACTGAGGTAGCCTAGAGGGTAAGGTACTGGACTATGGACCACAAGGTCCAGGGTTCAAATCCCACCTCTGCCAAGCTGCCACTGTTGGGTCCTTGAGCACAATTGCTTGGCCCTTAACCCACAAGGCCCTTAACCCACAATTGCTTGGATTGTAAGACTGTACCAATTGTAAGTCGCTCTGGATAAGGGCATCTGCTAAATGCTGTAAATGTAAAAAGACATTATTAGGGCTAGTAATGTAGCTGTGCTGTGTTGGGTGTTTAATGAAGAAGAGCAGGAGCAGTTTCCTCATCCATGTCAACACTACTATACTGTACACACACAGCGTCCCACATTTCATTATCGAAAGTCTGGTCACTCTACTTTTCTCCCATTGTCTCCTTTTCTCATTACATGGAGGTTTATCTTGTCATTAGTGGAACCCTACTTTATTATGAGAAATAAGTTGCTGTTGGCCTTACTGTATAACTATTGACATTACAACTGATACTATACTAGGTCACAGAAACGTTCGCTCAGGGGAGCGGCTTTATGGTATCACTGACATGACACACATTTTTCATAAGCCAACCTTAGCATGGTGGCTGAATGTACCTTCTCTGGCAAACGAAGAGGAACACTTCCAGAACGGGCAGCCACACACCTCTTGACATCCTTCTTTGTTATTTAAAGTATTTTAAATGAATCAAGTAAATTTAATTAAAACCTTTGCCTGGTGCTTTGCCTTTATATTTGCAGGATCCAAAAGGGTTCAAATTATGTAATCAATTATCAACAGCCACCTGAGGACAAGGGACTGCTGTCAAGTCTAACCTCCAGGGTGCACCCAGTAAGTACAAGACAGGCTTCTATCTGGGCTAATTTTACATGTTAACCTTAACAGCGCTAATATCATCTACAAAAAAGTAACCACAGCAAGAATAGATGATGACAACAGTCATAAAACTGCAGATTTTTCTGCTATACAACAGAGATCCCCGAAGGTCCCCAGATCCCAGGAGCAGATATTACTAAACAAACCTTAAAAATGTTTTCAAAAAAGTACAACATGGGTGTTCTCACCTGCAGAGGCGAGGCCTCCAAGGCCCGCAGCACCAGGGAGGACGTGTTGTAGAAGATGGGCTCGGTGATGAAGGGAGAGTGGATGGGCCGAGGGTCAAACAGGTTGGGGTGATTGCACACTTTACGCAGCTGCATCAGGATATTGATCACAGACATGAAGTGGCCACTGGCGAGAGTTTCTCTTGTACTGATGGAAATAGCAAGGGAGGGAATAAACAGACATAAAATACCTCAAGTAGTATTTACATTATTATTTATATAATGTACGTGTGCGCGCGCGCACACACACACACACACACACACACACACACACACACACACACAGGTCCTTCTCAAAAAATTAGCATTTTGTGATAAAGTTAATTCTTTTCTGTAATGTAATGATAAAAATTAAACTTTCATATATTTTAGATTCATTGCACACCAACTGAAATATTTCAAGTCGTTTATTGTTTTAATACTGATGATTTTGGCATACAGCTCATGAAAACCCAAAATTCCTATCCCACAAAATTAGCATATCATGAAAAGGTTCTCTAAACGTGCTATCAACCTAATCATCTGAATCAACGAATTAACTCTAAACACCTGCAAAAGATTCCTGAGGCTTTTGAAAACTCCCAGCCTGGTTCATTACTCAAAACCGCAATCATGGGTAAGACTGCCGACCTGACTGCTGTCCAGAAGGCCATCATTGACACCCTCAAGCAAGAGGTAAGACACAGAAAGAATCTCTTGAAGGAATAGGCTGTTCCCAGAGTGCTGTAATCAAGGCACCTCAGTGGTAAGTCTGTGGGAAGGAAAAAGTTGCAAGCAACCGCTGCACAACGAGAATAGGTCACCGGACCCTGAGAGGATTTGTGGAAAGGGCCGTTCCAGAGCCCACCCGTGCACCGGCGTGTGCAGGAAATGGGCTACAGGTGCCGCATTTCCCCAGGTCAAGCCCACTTGAACCAGAAACGGCGGCAGAATCGGCATGACCTGGGCTACAGAGAAGCAGCCTTGACTGTTTGCTCAGTGGTCACAGTACTTTTTTTTTCGGATGAAAAGCAATTTTGCATGTCCATTCGGAAATCAAGGTGCCAGAGTCTGGAGAAGAACTGGGGAAAGGAAAGCCAAAATTCTGAAGTCCAGTGTCAAGTACCCACAGTCAGTGATGGTCTGGGGTGCCCCATGTCAGCTGCTGGTTTATGGTCCACTGTGTTTTTTATCAAGGGCAGGGTCAATGCATCTACCTATCAGGACTTTTGGAGGCACTTCAATGCTTCCATCGCTGAAGAGCTTTATTGAGATGAGAGTTCATCTCTTTCATGCATCAGCACGACTGGCACCTGCTCACAGTGCCAAAACCACTGGTAAATTGGTTACTGACCATGGTATTTACGTGCTCAATTGGCCCTGCCCACCTCTCTGACTGAAACCCGATAGAGGAACTGTGGGATATTGTGAAAGAAATTTGAGAGACCGCCCAAGACCCAACACTCTGGATGAGCTTAAGGCCGCTATCGAAGCATCCTGGGCCTCCATAACACCTCAGCAGTGCCACAGGCTGATGGCCTCCATGCCACGCCGCATTGAAGCAGTCATTTCTGCAAAAGGATTCCCGACCAAGTATTGAGTGCATAAATGAACATAATCTGAAGGTTGACTTTTTTTGTATTGAAAACACTTTTCTTCTATTGGTCGGATGAAATATGCTAATTTTTTTAGAAGGACCAGTATATATATATATATATATATATATATATATATATATATATATATATATGCTAGCTTTTGTGTCCATTTAATAGCACAAGATCTTTAAGGTCAAATCAGGCATTCCTTGAACTGAACTAAAATCAAAGTGGAACTGGGCCCTGACATTAGACTCTCGGCGATGGTTGATAATTATTAAAAAAATTATACAAAAAAACACGCTCATCGGAATATACACACACACACACACACACACACACACACACACACACACATATATACATACATACACACACACACACACACTTACTTAAAATAAATAACCCTAAAATGCATCCTCTACAAGCTCATTAGACCAGCTTGAGGAACATTTACTGTATACTCACGAGGCCTGTGCCATGAAGTCATCATAGAGAAAGCGCTGTCTTTTGGAGAGGCGGCACCTTATAACATGCTCATACTTCTTGGGCATTTGCTTCTCCACATCTGCTTTGATTCGCCGGAGTAGGAAAGGTCTCAGCACCTGACCAAAAATACAGGAAGCAGATGGAATCAGTGAGCCACATGTTAGTGAAGGACAAAAGTGTTCCTGCAATCAGTAAGTAATTTGCTATTTACTCCCCTAAAACAAGGGTACCCACCTTGTGCAGCCGTTTTACAAGACCCTCGTTATACTCTTGGCTTCCTTCGATCATTCCAGTCAGCGGGTTGGAGAACCACTCCTTGAACTCGCGGTGAGACTGGAAGACATGCGGCATGAGGAAGTGCATGAGTGACCACAGCTCCATCAAACTGTTCTGCAGAGGAGTGCCAGTAAGCAGGAGCCGCCGGTGACTGCAAACACAATCGTAAACATAAAGAACCCCGAACCATTTTCACCAAACAGAAGAAGAAAATGAAGAGCATGTCTAACATCAAGCAAGCACAAACATTTGCTATCCTTACCTGTTAAAGTTCAAGAGACTCTGCCAACGCTGGGATTTAAAGTTTTTGATGTTCTGCGCCTCATCCAGAATAAGGTATTTCCAAGACTTGCGCCTAAATGCCTGATGGTCTTGCAAAACAAGCTTATATGACGTGATGCACACATGGAAAGCATTGGGTTTGGTCCAGCCCTAACAAAAGAACACAGAGGATTTACTCAATCAACTGAGATATCGGAATGGGACTCGCATCATGGTGAGTATATAGCGAAAGTGTTTAAAGTGGGCATGTTATGTAGCAAACAGTGGGGCGAGAAAAAAAGAAAAAAAAAATATATATATATATATATATATATATATATCTATTAGTATTATAATATATATAATAATATATATATAAAACTATTTAGTCCCCACTGATCGGGTGCAAGTTCTCCTCTTAGAAAGAGGTCCGTAATTTTTCATCATAGCTACCTTCAACTATGAGAGACAAAGTGAGAAAAAATCCAGGACATCACATTGTAAGATTTGTAAAGAACTTAATTGTAAATCATGGTGGAAAAATAAGTATTTGGTTCCCACCCAAAACCAGCAAAATTCCTGGCTCTGACAGACCTGTAACGTCTTCTTTAAGAAGCCTCTTCTGTCTGGCCTCACTCAATTACGTCTATGTAATGACACCTTTTTACCTCGTTTCTGTATAAAAAACAACTGGCCCACAGCCCTCAAACCAGTCCCCCCCCAGACTCCAAACTCAACCATGCCAAGACCAAATAGCTTTTGAAGGACAAACCAGGAAGAAAATTGTTTAGACCCGCCCCAGGCTGGAAGAGTGGAATCTACAATAGGCAACAGGTTGGTGTGAATAATCAAAAGCCCCCCACCTGTGCGAGCAATTCTAAGAAATGAAGACATACAATACCATCTCCCTCATCTGGAGCTCAATGCAAGATCTCATCTGTGGGTCCAAAAATTATCATGAAAACGGTGATCAGATCCCAAACTACACGGAGGACCTGATGAATGACCTGCAGAGAGCGGGGACCAAAGTAACAAAGGCTACCAATCAGTTAACACACTACGCCGAGAGGGACGCAAGATCCTGCAGTGCCAGGTGTGTCCTCCCCCTTCTTAAGCCAGTACATTGTCCAGGCCTGTCTGAATTTTGCCAGAGAGCATGGGATGATCATAAGGATGATTGGGAGAATACCTTGTGGGTCAGAATTAAAACCAAAATATAACTTTTGGTAAAAACTCAACTCGCCATGTTTTGGAAAAAGAACAACCAATCCCTACGTGGAGCAATGGGGTGGCAACAAATCATGCTTTGGGGCTGTTTTTCTGCAAAGGGGACCGAACCGACTGATCCTTGTTAAAAGGAAAGATGAACGGGTCCAATGTATCGTGAGATTTCAAGCCAAAACCTCCTTCCATCATGAGAGCATTAAGATGGAACGTGGCTGGGTCTTCCAGCAATTACAATGATCCCAAACACAAACCACTCGGGCACGAAGGAGTGGCCCTTCCGAAAAACAGCATTTCAAGGTCCCTGGAGTGGCCTCGCCAGTCCTCCAGACCTCAACCCCATAGAAAATTTGTGGAGGGCGTGAAAGTCTGGTGTGCCCCCCAAAACAAGCACTGTCTAGAGGAGAATCTGCATGGAGGAATGGGCCAAATAACCAAGCTACAGTGTGTGCCAACCTGGTGAAGACTTACAGGAAACATTTGATCTCTGTCATTGCCAACAAAGGTTATATTAGAAAGTATTGAGTTGAACTTTTGTTGTTGACCAAATACTTATTTTCCACTATAATTTACAACTAAAATCTTTAAAAATGCTACAATGTGATTTCCTGGATTTTTTTTTCTCACTTTGTCTCTCATAGCTGAAGTGTAGCTATGATGAAAATTACAGAGGAGAACTTGCACAATCAGTGGCTGACTAAACATGACATAACATTGTAAGTTTACTCTCTTTAAGGTTAAATCTTACTTGTCTCTTAAGTTTGCGTTCTTTTTGGCTGCCATAATACGTGAGAATTTTAAAGCCTGGGCACCAGCGTTTCAGTTCCATCTCCCAGTTCAGCATCACACTGGTGGGCACAATGATGAGGTGGGGACCCCAATTACCTAAAAAAATAAAACAAAGGATTAAAATTAACCACTTATCTGTCAAGAACTGGCACATCACTGAAAATGTATTACATTTGAAGCCAGTCAGAGATTTCTTCTTACCCTTTTCACAAGCCAGATGTGCCAACAGGGCAATAGTCTGAATAGTTTTACCAAGTCCCATCTCATCTGCCAGGATTCCATTAAGCTTTTTTTCATACATGGTAACCAACCAGTCCAGGCCAATGTGCTGGTATTCACGTAGGCTGCCATGGAGCAGGAACGGAATGGGTGTTTTCACCTTAAAAATGGAGGAAAAGTAAACGTAAGCAATGCCATTTAGTAAATCCTTCCTTATCATGACTAAAAACTAAGAACAACATGTTCAGGTTAATCATAATAAATATACAAAGCAACCCTGAGTGGACCAATACAGTCCAGGGAACTATGGCCCGATCACTTCTGCAATGTAAAGAACATGGAGGGAACCATGGATCTAAGACGGAAAAATGCATATCAGATCTGCACACCAACATCTGCTTAATTTGATAACCATCACAAATGTGTCTCACAGCTTTGCCTTTACACTATTTTTGCGCACTAGGTGACACAGTCACACCGACTGGGCCATCGCGAAAGGGATCATGATCATGACAACACTTGGTACATAGTCGTGGAATACACATTTACACACCACTGCTTTTAGCAACATGTTAAGTAAAGATGCAAAGGTAAACAAGTGGCATGGAACTAATTACAATACTGACAAAAGTGAGCAGTGAGCTTGGGTGGTCTAATACCCTGAGCCCTGCAATGCCTTCCAGACAGATCAGGCATCACATCTACACACGACTGGCTGGTGCCTGAGGGAGCAGAGGCCAGTCGGTGGCTCATCCCCCAAGGCTGCAACAGCAACCCCTACCCAACCCTTCTGAATTCGGTGTCAGAGCCAGGACATGCTTATATCTGCACACTGTTCTCCAAGGACAGAGGGGAAAAAAAGGGGGTTTAAACATGAAAATAAATAAATAATGAGCAATGCGAAACCAGGGTTGCAGGGGGTGGGGAACACAGGGTGCAGGCTTAAGTGTGCCCAGGACGGGACACCAGGGATTGTTCCCCTGTACTCCCTCAGACAATCCAGCTTGAGCACACTGATCCAGCTCAACCGGAAGGCACCGGTAGAACCAGAACCCAGGTCACTGTAGTTGTGGTCTAGTGTATTAGCCAACATGTACTAGTACTAGTCTAGCAGTGCCCAGGATGCATTTCCTACATTATTTTCAACGTGTCTCATCTTGTTTGCTGCATCACAGCATGTCTTTGTTGTTGGAGTTGTGACAATCTCAAAGATTGAATAAAGTAAAAGCAAATTTTGTGAGGGACAAAAAAAACACCAAGATGTCTTACACTAGTCGTGGCTAGGGTGTATCCTTTAGGCTGTAGGCTCTCAGCAGTAGCAGCTATGTGGCTGATCTCCTTCTTGGGACGTGGAGAAGTGGGAATAGAGGGGCTGTGTTCTCCCTCTCTCAATAAAACCTCCATTCCTTCTCCTTCATCCTCGTCTTCACTCTCCTCGGTTTCAATAGCCACCTCTTCCTCCTCCTCCTCCTCATCATCACTGTTTTCAGTTGAATCTGAAGGATGAAATACAAAGGAAAGTAAGTACAAAAGTACAGTCAGTAAAATTACCATCATAATTGAGGTTCTAGAGTCTGGCACTAGAGTAAGGACAGATCTGCAGGACACAGACATGCCCCATTCATGATAAGCAATCTTAAGCACACTTCCCAAAACTACAGCAGTAATGGGCAAATCGTGGTGGACTACATTCTCAGAAACCTTGTGAGGCAGCACTTCCGTCATCACTGTCTTCCCCCTCAGTCTCTTCCTCCTCTTCTGTTTCTTCAAACTCATCCGAAGACTCTGCGGATACAACGGGTTCCTCAGCATCCGAGGCATATGCCCCTCTGTACTTTTCCAGCAGCTCCTCCACACTAAGCTCACCTAAGGACCAATGATAACACATAAGCAAAAAGAAAAATGCATTCACCTGTGAACTTTTATGAGGTTTTATTTGATTTCTAAAACATTTTAAAGACTAATCGGGCAATCTGCCAAAAACAATAACACTCGTTACCCTCTCTGGCCAAGTCATCCAGTTCCTCTGTGTGATCTGCATCTCCTTCAATCACCTCCTGGGCTTCAATAGTGTCCTCCACATCTTCCGCTTTGGGAGTTCACAAAGTTTGTGTTACCAATAAGAATACATACAACCTTTTTTAATGGTAAAATGAAGCTAAAACAATTATTTCTGGGAACACTCCAACATATGTTAAACAATTTCCATCTGACACCCATTAATGTAAAATGCATTTCTGAAAAATATTTTTTAAAAGTGCGCAAGAAAAAAAAGATTTGTATATCACGGTCTAAATTCGAATAGAATTTGTAGGAAACCACATGCTACTCTAACTGCAAGTCCAGCTGCTATTTCCCTAACAGGCACACAAACAAACCAAAGACAGCCCAGGGTGTGTGGGTCGTTTGAACATCGGTCATTAGAAAATGGTTTGGATTTTACACGACTGATTTTGTTTCCATAAAAAGGAAAGCCAGGACCGACACTTGGTGGAATCAACTCAAATCAAGCACCTGAAAAAGTATGCAAAAAGCCAGATAACATAGGGACCCCACACGGGTGCCTCAGTTGTAAACGGAGTTCCAATGAGAAAACAGGTAAGCGTTAGAAAGGCACTGATGCTGTGACATTCGCAAACGAGAGGGTTAAGCATCTTATTTAAACACGACAGAGATGACTGAACCCAAACCTTTTTGCCACAGCTAGTGATTTGTGATAGAGCTGCACTTCAGAACCATTATTAATTTTATTATGTTTTCATGATGGTATTGTTGGAGGACATCTAGAACATGGTGGATTTTGGACTTTTTAAAATTGTTTACATTTGACATGAAGTCAGTTTAAGAAGTTTGTTTAAAAAGCACATCTAGTCCAAGTGGTCCGTTATATCTGCTCTTTTGTTGATCACTATAGTTGCGGTGTTCAACAAATTGCAAATTATTCTTAAAACAGACAAGAAAATGATCATAAACCAGCCTAAAATTTAGAATAATCAATTAACCTGCTTAGAGATGCACTGATGGATCGGTCGGTGAACAGGAATCTACTGGCCACACATGAACAGCCCAGAGCTTTTATTAATTCAGAATTCAGTTCATTTGTGTGTTAGATAATGGTTGTATTTCGAGTGCAACTTAGTCAACTAAATGGTCTCGCTCTATTTATTTCGGACACAGCCATGTCTTTAGCGTAGAAGCCGTGAAATAACCAATCTCCGACTTGTCACATGATCCTGACCCAGCTTCTGATATGCTCAGGTGTGCCGAGTTGGATCCATGTTTGTTTGCTATCTGCGTTCATCTCTGTCCTCTGGCCAGTCTGACATTCATCTTTTATTTTGTTTTGTGTTTACTATATTGCTCAAGTGTATCAAAGTCGAATAAAAAGTCGAGGAACAGTCTGTCTCATCCGAAGACATTTCATTGTTAAAATGTAACCAACCTAACTTTGCATTACTTTACGTGCCACATATTTTAAAAGTTCATCGATGGAGCTGAACAACTGCCGTCTGACATCCATACTAAGTGTAGTTTAGGTAAAAAAAGATTTTCAGCTTGCTTATAAACACAATTCAATCTTTTAATATCAACCATAAGCTACCACAATGTGGTAAACAGATAAGTTGAAGAACAAAGCAACATGAAACGTTCACCATTACTTACAATCTTCCTCATTAGCTGAAAACTCTTTGTCCTCATCATCAACCATAGTGGAGGAATCTTCTGAGACTTCTTCCTCTGACATAGAGCCCTGCAAGGGAAATGTGTTTCATTGTAAGTATCTGCTTAGCAGACACACACACACACACAAAACCGAGAAGAACAGGAAAAGTCGATGGAGAGTGCTGCCTGACTCAAGAGCTCCTGTAGTACCTGGGGAAGTGCAAGCGTACTGAGGAGCTGGTCCAGGGGTAGAGTGCTCTCCTGCCTCAGTAACTCAATCTCCTTTCTCTGTGCCTCGACGTCATTTCCCTCTTGCTGCTCCTCTACCTCAATTGTCTCTTCATCATCTTCCTCCTCACATGGAGGCTCAAAGTCTATATCTACAGATAAAAGAGGGTGGAGACATTTAGCATAAATAAGGTACCGATTCAGCCACCTTCCCACCAAACATGCTAAGAAGGAGTAAAAGCCAAAAACATTATTCAAGAATCGTAAACACAGTTGCACAGGAACACACCGAATTACACTCACTGACAAAAAAAATACCACTCAAAGGTCGGATTTCTGCAGAACTCAGCATGCAGTTACGTCTGCAGCAGATATGTAAATGCTTACTGGTGTGGTCTGACTAGACACCGGCAAGACCCAGGCTCTCATGGGCTACTTTTGGGCAGTGTACCTCTGGGTGAGAGATCGGCGACGCTATACATAGCTCTACAACGCACTCAAAGACATGTTGTCCAGTTGACAGACTTTTTGGGAAGGGGGTGCATCATTGAACTGAGAGAAGAACAATCGTTGTTTCAACTAGACAGACCACCAGCAGAGAGCTTGGTATGATCCGCCGGCAAGCACGAGAAGCTCCCACAGTTTTGTAGCCACGTGTTGCCTCATGGCAGGGCTTCAAACTGGCATTTTTCAGCAGGATAATGCCCACCCACACACAGCAAGGCTTTCCTAGGAATGTCTGATTGCAACACTTCCTTGACCTGCCCAGTTGCCAGATCAAGCATTTATGGGATCAGCCGGGACACCAGCTTCCGCAAACTATGAGTGTGAAGGATCTACAGGCCCAGCTGTGGGCAAATGTGGGCATAGAGGTATGTTTAGAAGTCAATGACCTCTCACCAAGAGGTACACTAGGCAAAAGTATCCTCTTTTTACAGAGCAGCGGGAGAGGCACTTCTACACCCTCTTGTGGCAAGACCCAGTGTCTAATCAGACCACACCAGTAATCATTTACATATCTGTCTGCAACGGTTCTTTTGTTTTGTTTGTTTTTTTGGTCAATGACTGTATATTGTGCTTCTAGATCATGAACGTAAGCGATCAGAAAACACATTACTCAAGCTCATCCCCAAAGACTACAGGATTTTTTTCCTCACCATCTTCATCAGCCACTTTAAGCTGACTGGACCGGGAAGGAACACTAGCAGCTGCAGGAGTGGCTTGCAAGGACTGGCTGAGCAGATCTGAATAGCGCTCTGTCTGGCCAACAATGAAGTCCAGCTGGAGATCCAGGGCTTTCTTGCGCTTCTCCTCTAGGCGTGACTGCTGTTTATACTGCACAACCTGTGTGAGGTAATGTGAAACGCACCATTTAGGTAAACAAAAAGAGACCATTACAGGAACGCATGAGATATTCATTCTAAACATTATTAGTAAAATCTAAATTATTGTTTACATTGGTTTAGGTGCCGAGTTCAAGCCTTTGTTCCCCATCTGTGTTGTTCTCTGCTCTCATTAATATTTTTCCAAGCCCAAAAATCTGCCTCCCTGACCAAATCTAACAGTGCAGCTTGGACCCTTTTGACGGCTGAAATTTGTGTGTGTGTGTATATATATATATATAAAAAAATAGAAAACTCCTCTATATATATATATATATATATATATATATATATATATATATATATATATATTTATATATAAATAACAGTACTGCATATACCATGTACTGCTCGCCCGGGGAAACTCAAAATTCAGAATACAGTTTCTGATGAATGTGTATTTCTGTTTATTATTGGATTCCCATCATAAGGCCAAAATATTAAGTCAAAGCGTCGTCAAATGGGGAGTACCTGTAGCATATTTATTTTTTATATACGTGTGTGCTGCCAAGTTTGTGTTTTTAAAAAAAAATTCAGGAGCAAATTTGTTTTGGTGTGTGTTTAGTAGTTTGAGCCTTTCCTGTTCTCTGTGGTATTTGGGGCATCGTGTTAAGATCTTGTCTTGCAGGACTCACAGATTGGGGGGAGGGGCTTCTTTTCATTAGGTGATACCTGATTCGGCTTCGGTAGTCACTTCAAAGCTCATATCATAGTAGTCAGTGGACGTCCGGGCAGATGTTGAGGAGCTTTTCTTGTTTGGTTGGTCCATTCGTTTGGCCATGACTTTAACATATAGTTACTACAGGTTTAATACTGGATGGGGGTATTTTGAGGTTTATGGGTCTACCTCCTGTGGCCTGTTTAGCTAGGATGGCTGAAATTTCATGCCATATTACTCAGCATTTTAATCAAACACATCACCTTCTCAACACTGCTCCAGAAGCCTCTGACTTCCTTCGCAATGGATGCAGCAATCCTCCTAAGTTTTGCCTGCTCTTCACGCTTTGCCCTCTCTTCTTTCTGCCGTATCTCCTCATGATGGCGCATCACCATGCGCACCACCTGAAACCACCAACGTCAAATTTCCCATTACATTACATGCAAATATCAAAATGTTCATAACCAGAACAAAAATCATAAACAGGCTGATCAGGGGAGTGCTTACTTTTCTGGCTACACCCCTCTTCCAGCGCCTCTCCTGTGCAAAATCAGCAGACAGCCACTGCATCTCCTCACAAAGGTAGTCCCAGTGCACCTTGGGCCGGACTGGCTCTGCTATGCGAGACAAGCGTTTGAGGGACCAGAAGCCCTCACGTTTCAAAGAGAGTGTCCGATGTTCAATCTCTGCTTCCTGAGGAAAAAGAAACATATGCATGAATCAGTATCCAAGCAATGCAAAAGCAAGAGACTTGCAATAACCAAATCTTTTGAAAATGTCACTAACATGTTTGGCCAGCTCTGCCATATCAGCGTGCTTCTCTAAACGAGACCGTTGAGTCAGTGATTGGTCGGACTGAGAGGTCCCACTAGAGCTCTGTGATGGTTTGCCATGAGAGCTACAGAGAGGTGAGGCTCTGTCTGCATAAGGCTGGGTCCAGTCACCAGACGATGAAGCTGGAGGTGGTGACGGTGTACGAGAGGTAGAGGGAGTAGATCCAGTCGTCCCTCTGCCTGCTATCCACTGGCGGACCTAAAAAAATAAAAATAAAAAACAGAAAACACAGGACCTAAGATAAATATCTGGGATGAAAGAGAACAGACTAACAGACAGAACAGCAGCAACAAAGGAGAATGCAATCGAGAAAATGGAAGATTTCCAGAAAGAAGGCTAGATCGGAGCTAGACCAAGTTGTGATGGCCCATGAGAACATTAAACGAGGTTTCTGAACGTTCCTTTTGCATTTCTAGTTGAAACATGCATTTGTGAGTGAGTTTCAAACAACGCTTCTGTCAAGTGAGGGTTAGCAGAGACTGTGCAAAGTTCAGACTGATGGTCTCAGAAGAGATGTCGTGAGAAGATTGACACCTCTTACCTTCAATAAAAAGGCCTGTTTGTCTGTCCTGCTCTGTCCATGCTGCAAAAAACACACGGCTCAACATGCAGACTACTAGTGCAGCATAATCACATAATGGCAATCACATGGCTATGAAGAATGCATATGAGAGCATGCACATGAAGGACTCAAACAGTCCTGGTTAACAAACGACTGAGATCAGTTTCACTCCTAGACATTAAGGTACAAGCAAAGACTAAGTAAAAAGTACAACTAACATGCTTTAGACATAGTGTTTAGTGGTCACTGCACTTTGTAGTTCTACAACTACAGTCTGTAGTCCATCTGTTTCTCTACATACAGTCCCCTTCACTCTGTTCTCCAACGGTCAGTACTCCCACAGCACCACCACAGATCAGGTACTATTTGGGTGGTGGATCATTCTCAGCACTGCTGTGACAATGAGGTGGCGGTGGTGTGTTGAGCTGGTATGACTTGAATCAGACATAGAAGTGCTGCTGGAGTTTTAAAGCACTGTTTACTTCATTAAAGACTAACCATATTGCTCCTACTTGTAGATATAAAGTCAGACACAGGATCTCATCTGTTGTACGGTTTGTGTTAATCATCCTCTAATCCTTCATCAATGCTCACAGGACACTGCCTACAGGGGGCTGGTGGCTGGATATTTTTGGTAGGTGGACCACTTTCAAGTCAAGCAGTGAAACTGAGGCGGTTTAAAAACTCCAGCAGCACTGCTGCAACACGCACTAACACACCACCACATCAGTGTCAGTGCTGAGAATGATCCACCACCCAAATAGTACCTGATCTGTCGTGGTCCTGACCATTAGAGAACAGAGTAAATAGGACTAAAACTATGCAGAGAACTGTACAACCACAAAGTGCAGTGACCACTAAAACTTAGAATAAACAGAACATAAACAAAAAAAGAATTCCTAACACTTTCACACAGTACTGTATATACAGTCAAAGTGAAAACCCAATAATAACATTGGCCTTACCTTGTTTTGTTCTGGACTAGGAATAGTAATGCTGTCATTAGGCTGAGCTTCCAAGGAACTGTCTGCTTCTCCGTCACTGCTCTCCTCTATAGAAGCTTCAAGATGTCCCATTGTGTCGAGCTCTCTTTCCTTTGTCTCTCTCAGATATTGCACTGTTGAGTGCTGCTCCTCCAACTCCAGCTCACCACCCAGCAACATGGAATCTGTGCATGGCTGGCTGACAGGACATTGTTTAGATGGGTTCTGCTCAGTGATGGCATCACACGCACCGCCGGACAGTGCAGACAGGCTGGGAGAGTTACAGGTCTGAGCTAGAGTAGATGAAGTGGAGTCTGAGAGAGGATCATCACAGGAGACCTGGCTTTCATACCGTACAGAATATTCGGATTTTGATGACGAACCCATAAGGTTATGGGGAGCATTTAGCACAGGTGAGCTGGAAGGTAATGAAACTTCCTTTCCAGCTGGAATACTCATGGTTGAGTCATTGTTAGACAAGCATTCTACAGAGACTAAGGTATCAGTGGTGGTGCCAGATAAGGGTGCTGGGCTCAGCGTCCCTGAAACCTTAGCTAACATAGGAGGATGTCTGAGGAGAGGAGAGTCACTTTTCTTGAGGATGAGGAGCTTTGGATCAATAGCACCAGATACAGAAATCTGGGACACACCTGATTTATTGTCCGTGATATCAACTTGTCCCTCTTGCTCAGAGGAGGCATTGTTCATTAGAATAGGATCTATCACAGTAACTGTGTTCTCAACACTTGAACAAAAACCGGGCTTTGGACCCATATTCTGCATGCAAATATTCTCTGAAGGGCTTAACGTTTTCAGGCAAGGTGAAACATTCTGCAGAGCTAAATCAGTTTCTGTTAAAGCCTGTTTATTTGCTATACCTTCCACCCCTTTATCTGTTAAAAGCAGCTTTACATCGTCATGAACAGCCTCTGTGGGGAAACAGGGCACTGTGCACTCATAGACAGCAACAGACGCCTGAGATTCAGGACAATGCACCATGGTATCTGTGCTAACCTCCATCATCTCAGCATCCTCAGTGCTTTCACACTGCCCATCTATTAGTGCAGAAGACTCACTCACCACTAACCACGTGTCCTCCAATCCAGGCTGCACTAGAATGCCTACATCAATGAAATCTTTCATTTCGACAGCGTTCAGGCCAGAGATAACCTCTGCACCCTCGTGTTGCTTTTCATCTACATTCACATCATCTGGTGTGGAGAAGCAATCGTTTAGACACACTATCTGAGAGAGCTTGTGTTCTGTGGGAATGGATTCCTGCCCTTGTTGGACCAAACAGTCATTGTTTACATGAGAGAGACATGGTTGATTTGAGTCTAGCCCCTCTGAATTTGTACACAAATTTTTATGTAAGAGCACATAGCTCTCATGGGGTTCTTGATCTTGATGTGAAGCCAACTGCATACTTTTGGCACGGTCATTCCGCTCAACGATCACATCTGATGTGCCACAAACCACTACACATGATTCATCTGTCACTTCGGAGGTACACATCCCATCCCCAAGCACCTTTGGTCCTTCATTAGAAATATCATAACATACTTCAGTGACAGCCATGCCGTCAAACTGTCCATCTAAAGAGATACTTTTGATCTCCAGACCCTCACTTGCACCAATCTTGTTACCTGCAAACACAGGTTTAGGAGATCCAGTGCAGTTTATACACATAGGGCTCAGCTGGTTCTCCTGTGTAGCCTGTGGGTCTTCAGGCTGGTTAGAGGAAACATGTGTTTTCTGAGAGAAGGTGTCAAGAGGTTTGGAAGGTTGGCGGCTGTTAGAGAGGGATCCATCACGTTCATCTGTTTCCTTTGGGGTGCCGTTTCCATTGCCTGTGACAACGTGTAACCTAGACTGAATCCGCTCTTTCGCCACTGATTCTGTACTTCCTTCCTCCGTAGGTGTAATACCATCTTTCGTGATTTCATCCATGGCATCCTCTGCCTTGTAAGAATCACCAAGTATCTCTGTGGATGTGTGGATGTTTGTTGCTGTAAAAGGTTGCTGCACAAGCTTTTGGACAGCAGCACCAGGCAGCTTGTAGTCTTTGTCTGTTGCTTTCTCTGCAGTGGAGTCTGCTGAGCTTGGCTGAGTTGGTGTAATATGGGTGCTCTGTTGAGCAGTGTGCTGTGTTCCACATGATTCAGCCTCACAAGACTCCGGTGTAAATTCCAGATATAACTCCTCTGAAGCCAGGGGTCCCTTATCAACCTCATCAGAAGCAGCAGTGTTTCCCACAACTCTTGGTGTAGGAGTCCTCTCTTGGCAATGGCTTGTAGCAGTGCCCTCTGCCATTCCCATCTCCCTGTGTGCAAAACTTGCTTTCCCAGTGTTACACCTGTAATCTTTTCCAACACTGTCCGCCTCACAAGCTGAAGGTCTGTCTGAGAGATTTTGCCCAACAGCAGTTGAAACCAGTTCTCTTTGGATGGTGTCAGTATTGCAATCCAAGCTTGATTTTTCCGCAGGCTCCTTGGTGCTGCAGTTTTGCCAAACCACTGTAATGCTGTTCTCTTGATCTGCAGCCTGTGGGTTTGCTTTATGCTGCTCCATCTCAGTGGCAGGGCCAACCAGTGGAGGTGGAATTGAGGCAGCTGCGACCGGCTGCAGGGCATGCTGGGGTGGCCCGGCCACATTCTGCGCAGCCGCAGGGATGCCACCCGGCACAGCCACAGCCGGAGGGGTGCGCTGCTGCACCACCTCCTCCCCAAGTCTTCCTCTTTCTGAAGTGCCTTTGCCACACACTGCACCAGAAACAAAAATAAGACTTGAGACAACACAAGGACAGTTGACACAAAACAATAAATCGGGGAGTAATTTATCACCTGTATATGGTGTAGGCTCAGTCTCTTCTGTAATTTCCACTTCCAGGATGCTGAGATCAAGGATACCACTGCATCTGAGTTACAAAATGACAAATAAGTCACCTCTGCTGGACTTCATACAATATTTCAGCTCTCGAAACAAGAAATGGCACGAAAAAGCAAACGAAAATGCAAGGTCGCGTCAATTTTATCTGATGGCTTAAAGTTTGTTCATCTGTTTTATTTAACACTGCATCAGCACCAAAGCCTTTCGCGACAAGCAAGGTTACATTGACACTAGTCATACACATTCGCACTGGGCCAATTTAGAGCGACTAACTGGAGTAAAACCAGAGTACCCACAGTATACCCAGCAGACCATGCCACACAAGTCCTGGACTGGGATCAAACTGAGGCTGTCTGGGGTTGTGATGTGACCGCGCTATCAGAACCTGGCAGAGGCTGAGTAAGTTTTCAACAGGATGTAGGAACTCATGATTTCTACACGCATATTAATGTTATTGTTTTGCGTTAAACTAGGATACAGGTTCCATAAGGGTAAAGGATCTAACTTGTTTGGAGATCACTGGCAGTTGCATAGACAATTGGTTTATTTACGTGTTATTAATGTTGTAGTTCATAACGTTTCAGTCCTGCTGCATTTTAGAGCTTCTCAAAGACGGATCTTTGGTATTCTTACACCAGTACTCTCTTTGTAAATCCAGTTTGGGAAACACCAACGTAGCACTGCTGGTCCTTCCAGCTCTCTGAACTGAATGTACCCAGAAAGATGATTTGCCTCTGTATTCATAGCAGTTAGCTTTGTTGCTCAGCGCGCTGAGATATGAAGTGATTTCAGAAGTTGGTCCTTCGCCAAAATCAACACCATCCCGGTCTCAAATGTGAAAGGAAACCCGTCGCAACCGATGGCTTTGTGTTTCATTTGAACCGTGGAGTTTCAGTTAGCGGCGGTAAATCTTTGTTGGTGTGGCGGCGAGGTGCACCAGCACACACACAAAGGTCTCGGTAGATTGTCTGAACGCGAGAGTGAGGCACGCTTGAGATGAAATCATCGTTTAGAAAAAGGAACATGTACGGTTTCATTTGAGGTGTTTAGTATTTCGTGAGCCGTTCGGAGGAAAACTTGCAAAGAGGCTCGCTAGCGTTAGCTAGCCAGCTGTAGCCAATGCAGCACCGCTCCTAGCTTTAAACGCTCCAGCAATGGACGGGTTATGTTCGGTAACGATCCGAACAAGCCTCGAGAACAGAAAGCACTGAGCCAGGTTTCGCACATAGCTGAAAGGGAATAAAAACACGTTATTCCAAACACCGCTAGCTACCTGCTTAGCTAGGGGAGGCGCATGACGTCACTGAGAGGGGTCATGTGTATGATCAAAGGATGACAGTCAACATTTTTGCAGAAACTCTCCATTAATTAAATGTTTATGCAGAACAGTTTCGGAAAGAGTTCGGAAATCATGTAAGACAAACAGCCATGTATGAATCCAAATTTAAACCGAAAGTGCTACAACTAACTTATAAAAACAAACATCGGTGTACAAAAACTGTTTGTTCTTCCTCAGGACTGTGTCACACACTGCAAACCTGGCTGTGGGTTTAGTAACCGACCTCAAATAGACAGTAAAATATCTAAACAGACAGAGTTTCGGATTGTCTGCAAGCTGACCGTGACTAATGGAAAAGTTCCACAGCAATAACCTTTCCAAAACAATACACACAAAATACAAGCGCCTGAAGACAAGCAGATATTCCACCAGTCAGTTTATTTCTCTTGTCCTTGCCTGTGCTTTACGAATAAATGTCTTAAGCGTGAACTTAACCCGCCATGTCAAAGTCCCCTACTTCCTCCAATCCCCCTCCCTCCAGATACAACCCCCTCCTTCCACCGCCGCCGCCATCTTAAGTTCCCACCTACCTGAAATTTCCGAGCAGTTTTCTTTTACTAAATTCTCGTTGAAGGAGTCGCCATCCGCCTCAAATCGCACTCAATCCGTGATGACAGTTTTCCAAACTATCTCTCGGTACCCAGCGAGGTACTGGCAGGTTCGTTTGAGCAAGTTAAAGCCCGGTCGGAGCGAGACTGGGTTCGGATCGCAGAATCTACGGGTTGCGGGGAGGAGACTTTCGACGCAGCGAAATGGAGGAACGAGCGTCTGCTGACCAAGTGCGGAACGGCTCAGCGTCTCGCGAGAGTTCAGATATCGCGCTGTTACAGCTGGTTAAAGCTAGGTACTTAGCGGTCGTGTTTGTGTTTTTCTGGTTCTGTCGACTGACAGCTGTAGAAATCCGGTATTTACCTAGTTCCGAGAAATGTTTAACAGTTCTAGGTTTTTTTTAATGAGGTAATGCCATGTTAACGCTTTAAATCCAAGAATAGCGAAACTTGGCACAATCTTTTAAGTCTTAATGCCGTGTAGGAATTCCTCATATCTTATTCGCTTGCGTGATTTTACTTTTTTTTTTTTTTTTACATTATTTCCAGCATTTAGCAGACCGACTTACACTTAAACTTACAGTCTTACAATCCAAGCAATTGTGGGTTAAGGATCTTGGCAGAGGTGGGATTTGAACCCTGGACCTTCTGGTCCATAGTCCAGTACCTTAACCGCTAGGCTACCACAGTCCCACAGTGATTTTGTGTGACGTTCACGTTTTCTTCGTCTGCAAGGACACTTACGTTTCATGTCAAGGGTACACTGTGTACGTAAATGTCGAAACTGAGTAATGGAACTCGATAACATTGTGTTAATAGCGGACACAGTTCACATCTAAAGAGAACGCTATTTTACCATTTATCCTCGCCGACTTGGCTCATAACAAGGTACAAAAAGTAATTTAGGGCTTATGGCGTTGTTCAAGGGTCCAACTATAACATGTTGAGACTTGAACCCTGATCAGTAGTCCAGTACTTTTCACTGACTCAACCGTTCAATGAACTCATTTTCACCCTTATCAAGAGCCACTTATTTTTGGTGCCATTACCCTTAGTAGACTTTATTTGCATATACTTCCAGATTTTACAGTCTTTCACGATGCAGTCGAAACAGCTGAAGGTTAAGGGCCATACTCCAGAACCAAACAGTGGTGTCTTCACAGTGCTGGAACGTAAACCCTTCATTTTGGGTGGTTAAGCATTATTGTGTACCTCCAGGAACAGTCTGTTCTGGATCAGGCTAACTGTGTCCCAATCCATCTCAGGGATCAGTGTGTTAACTGGTCAAACCATCTTTATCTAAAGGGATTTCAGGCAACACTTACAGCACATCGCAGACACCCTTATCGAAAGAAACATGGATTAGTCCTTTGTATTATCTGTGTTAGACACATCAGCGACTTAGTTTTACATGATACATTCTAAACATTTGAAGGCTAAGGCTCATATTCAAGGGCTCAGCATCTCAGTAGTACTGGAACTTGTACCGTCAACCTTTCTGGTCAGTAACCCAATACAAATCCAGAAGCTGCAATTGCGTACTAGATCATAACTATTGCAGTGGTCACAAAATCTTCTACTGAAATCCTAGACATGACCCTAATGTCATTGACTGTTATGTGACTCAAATTAGTAGGATCTGAATTTCTTTTGTATAGATTCGTGGGCAGTAGGTGACCAGTGTGCTAGAGTAAAAATGTTCTATAGCAGGCTAAATCATTGTCCAAAACCAGCTCACATAAAGACTATAAAATCTGAAGTGACTGCTCAGTACAATTACAGAATTTAGCAGACACCTTTATCCAGATCAACGTACATGACGTTATTAAATTCTACAATATACAGTGTAAATGTTCTATGTCAGGCTAAAGCCATCTCACATAAAACTATAAAATGAAACAATAACAGGTGAAACAATCGTCGCAAAAGTGATCAGATTTACAGAACTTGGCAACTTCCAGTTTATGCAGTTTCAGATATACCCATTGACCAAAAAAAAACTAACTCACCAAGGAGTTGTTGGAATCGAATTTAACTTTATATGTGTGAATATACTGATGATATATGCAAGTGATTACAATTTTAGAGCGAAAGGATCAGCTGTACAACTGTACACCTGAAAGGTGGCTCTAGTACCCTGTTAGGCCACCTCTAGCCTGGATACAAGATGAGATACAGTTGGGCCCATATGGTACCCACAGATGTTGCAGCTGGGCATGTAGATACTCATCCATTACACCAGCAGTAGGTGGCAGTGTGCCACTCCACAACAGAGGCACTCATCACGAGGCCACCATACTCCAACCGACCATTGTTGGATCCCAAACAGAACCTGGATTTGTCGATAAAGACGATACGGTTCCAGTCTGTAGCAATCCAGGTTTCTTGCTCACGACCCCACTTCAAATGAAGGTGATGGTAGCCAGCTGTCATTGGCAGGACATGCGGTAGGCTCCGTGACAACACATTTCATGCTAAGCACCTGGAAATGGTCCAGACAGTTGGGTGCCACCTGTGTGTAGATATTGAACAATGAAACTGGGGGAGCTGCTTATTATTGTCAGTGGACCAAATGATCCTCTCTACTGGTGGTCTGGCTAGGCCACTGCTCCCAACACCTCCTAACAGCTAGGTCAGAACAGCCTAGTTGGCGTGCAGTTAGTTGAATCGACCAGCCTGCTTCCTGCAAAATGTCTTTAAGTGTACCATAGAAGCACGTCTAGCAGTCAGTCATTTCTCACCAAGATGTACACTACCCAAAAGTAGCCTCTGAGAGCCTTTTTCTAAGGCAGTGGGGGGAGCCCTCTTGTGCCAAGACCCAGTGTTTGATCAGACCACACCTGTAATCATTTGCCTGCCGAGTTTTGCAGCAATCCACTATTTCTATCTGGCTGCTTTATTTTTTTGTCAGTGAGTATAATGATCACTTAAACCTTGCTGAAGGACCCAAACTGGCATGTTGGCAGTGGAGAGCCCTCAATGTTTTGGTTGGTGGTCAAATACCTTAACCAATGAGCCATGACTGCTAGCCGTTAGATAACTATACCAGTTCCACCAACCTGCTGCTAACTAAACACACAAGACTAGCATAAATGATTTTTAGGTCACTTAAAATTGCACACACCACAGCTGATGTGACACCCAGTATATTTATATCATGCATCAGGCTGCTTTATCTAAAGCGACTTACACAAGTGCTATTTTTTTACTTTCCTGACAGGACATAACTAGTCTAGTACCTTCATTACTTACACCCGTGGTTACAAAGCCTTCCGATAATCATAAGCATGAGCCTAACGTCAGTGATTGTCGGTGACTCAGTAATGGGTGACCGCTGAACTTCTTTGTACAGACGCAGGCATAGATGACGTCCCAAAAGGTTAAAACTTTGAACTGTACTAAATCCTGATGCTAACTTGACAATCTGAGTTTTGCTTTAATATAAAAAAGGTTTTCTGATCATTGCAAAGGCAACACTGACATTTCAGTGCCACACTGGGTACTGCATACAATGAAGCAATACACCAACACACATGTAAATAACCAACAATTTGTTTAATAATTAATCTTTTCAATGCGTTTTCTTTTCAATGGGAACATAAAGGTATAAAAATGTTTTTGCTCAAATGATTAACCCAGAATGTTCTCAGGTTGAGTCCTTTCAATCATGCTGTTTGTTTGCTAGTCAACTCCTTTTGTCCAGCTGATGCCCCACACTGGTCTGAAATATGTCTTTTGTGGATGATCTTTGCTCACATGGGGGCTTTCAGTGCTCATCACAGTAATCTCTATTTATAAATATTTTAACCAAGCAACAACAGGGGGACAGGTTTCGTGATGGTTACAATCCCACTTCACAGGCATTTACTATCGCTAGGTTTTAAGCAGTTTAACTGTACCATTTCCTGGACGAGGACATCTTTTTCTAACAAGGGAGTGCCACTTCTGAGACCTGAAACAATGACATTATAACAAACAACAGTGAATATGTTTATTATATAAGGTAATTAATGTTAACAATAATAATTACAAAAGCAATATCACTATTCTACTGTATTCTGTTCCAGCTCATGTATTGAGTCAGAGTGTAGGAAAATGGGAAGGTTTTTTTTTTTTTTACCTTAAATTTTAAAATATCAAACAAGATGTACAGTTAATAATATTTTTTAAAGATTAAAATAAAATAAATCTGCAGACGTTTATTTTAAAGTTCATGGAAGTTGTGCCTCTGATGACTGACTCGCTGAATAAGAGCAGAAAGTTGAAAGTGTGTTTCTTGAAGTTCATTTTCCAACAGTGCTGTTTCTCGACCTAGGTTATAGACAGACCACACACTAGACAAACAGCAAAGCACTACAAGTCACGCCTTTTCTCACTTCTTCGTATGCAGATCTCAATCTCCATAGCAGGCTTGTTACAGCCAAGAGTTCATTAGAGGGATAATGGATGTGTCAACCAATGTACTAAAATGCAAACTTAACTCTGAACAGAATTTTGAACCCATGAGCCTGTAGACAGCCCTTTAGGACTTGTGTGGTATCATCTCTTCAAATTACAGAACATAGCCTTTAGTCTCTGAACATCCACAGGCATCTTCAGAAGATCCTCAATATAAATCAAAAGCACAGGAGGGGGAAAAAGTACCTTAAATTGCACCAATATAACCACAGTGGATAAATATAGTGAGCAGCCCCTGTGAAGTCTTTCTGCCCTCCACTCCGGTCATATGAACGCTCATATATGATTCACTGTAGCTTCAGCAGGCTAGGTGTCCTGCATAACCTTCCATTTCTAGGAAGAGCAGTTAAAGGGCAGTTAATTCCTTAACTACTCTAGTCTTGCTTAGTACTATCTAGACTCTCCGTCCTTGTGTGCACTAAATAGGGCCAACTCTGCAGCCCCACCAAGTCGGGACCTGTGAGGTGGAGGGGAGGCCCTGCTCACAGATGGAATGAGTGGAGGAGGTGCACCGACTGTCAGGGGTGCAACTAGACCGGGTGTCTTGGTAAGAATTCCATTGGGAACATGAGAATGAGGATGTAAAGGGCCCAAGCGGGAATAGAGGCTTGGGTGATGTGGAGAAGGTGTTGAGCCTCCAGCTGGATGGAGCTGAGAGTGAGACAGCAAGCCTGCGTGCAGCTGCTCTAGGTGGGCCGCATGAGATGGACTAGGCAGGTGTGCCGCAGAGAGGTGCGGGTGCATCCCGAAATATCGCGCCCTTTCAAACTCTTCACGGATTATCTGCGAACGCTGCTCCTCATCCAGTATCCCACCTCCAGGAGCACCGACTTGATGGCGATCGAATGGATGAGACATTATGCCAAACTCAGGTCGAGCTGATGAGGAAGGAGCCGAGGAAGTGGCGGTAGGTGCCCCCGGATGATG
Source organism: Ancistrus triradiatus (assembly GCA_025084515.1). Taxonomy (NCBI): domain Eukaryota; kingdom Metazoa; phylum Chordata; class Actinopteri; order Siluriformes; family Loricariidae; genus Ancistrus; species Ancistrus triradiatus. The sequence continues at coordinate 18,642 of JAJAGP010004204.1, read as the reverse complement.
TGGACCCACTGTCTCTAGGTATCGAGCATGCTGAAAGAGGCGGGACGCAAGATGAGGATCTGGCCGCAGAGCTAAACGCTGCTGTTGATGAGCAAGGTCCCTCCAGGGATCCCAGGGAAAGCTGTGATGAGCCTGAGAGTGGCCTTGTGGTGGGGTATGTGGATGGGCCGCAAATCGATCCCCCGGTGGGCCTACAACCAGTCCAGCTGGGCTACCAGCTCCACCGAGAAACGCCTCAATAGCCCGCGAACGCTCGAGGAGCGAGATATGATGGTGGGGTGGGTGAGAGTGAGGGGTAGGCGGATGAAGAGGCACCCCAGGTGTTGGAGTCAATGAAAGGGTTGAAGAAGGTGTTGAAGGATGATGTGTATGGCGACTGTTTGGCCTTTCAAAGCTATGAGGGGGTAGTCCTGGATGCGATAGGGAGATGGGCACAGGCTCAGGCTCCTCCTTTTTCTCCTCCTTAACCTTCACAGCGGCATGAAGCATCCCAAGAGGGAGACCGGTGGGTGGCTTCGAAACAGGAGTTGTGGTCCGATCAGGCTTCTTGATTGGAATGGAACTGACTGAGGATGAGGAAGAGGTTGGACCACTGCTCTCTCTTTGGGATGGATGGGAGAGGTCTGTGCTGAGAACATGTGGCTGGCGGCCAAACAAGTCTAGAGGGGAGGATGCCGAGGGGGCACTTGGAGGAGGCGTTGCCAGGACAGTCGAAGTAGATGAACGAGGTCTGTCTGGTGCAGATGAAGTTGGTGCTGGTGCTCTGGAGGATGAAACGGAATGCTGTCTCTTCTCTGACTCTCGTTCACGCTCCCTTTCACGATCACGGTCCCTCTCCCGGTCCCTGCTTTGTCCATCACACTGACCAACAACTCCACTTGGGGGTGCCAGGCCATTCATGTGGGAACTGGGGGTGCTGCTCCGGTGCTTAAGGGCACTGGGAGACATTCGCACAGGCTGACGGCCATAAAGTATACTGTCCCTAAGAAGAAGTGCAGAGGATTAGGAACAGAGGCAAATGTTTATATAGGGACATGTTGAATAGACATTCATAGACAAAACAGCAGCGACATCCTACTGTTGTCACATACCTGTCTTTTTCATCTTTTATGTGGGTAAGCTCTCTTCTTTCCATGTCTTTCCCTCTGTCACGCTCATCCCTTTTCTCTAGTACTTTGCCCCAAGGAGGTCCTGAAGAGAAGGGGGAAGGAGCAACAGATAGGCGATTCCATGGATCATGTGGGTTACCCAATCCTCCTACTGCACTTGCAGAAGGTTCGGCCTTGTGGCCAAACACAGAATTAGCACCTGTGTCAGACAGAAAACATCGATTGTTCATTATGACAATCAAGATGGTGAAAGTAGCTTCAAACAAGCGGCAGTTCCATAAACAATTTCACATTTTAACCTACCCAGTGACGGGCTACCAAGTCCCCCAAATGCACCTGCACCCAGCGCGCCCAAAGGCGGGAAGGGGGGTGAACGGCCATATGGATCTGTAATACCAATATTAATATTAACAATGCCAGTCTCAGATATGTGCACAGACATCCAATTTAGGCTGCGTGCCTTAAAGGGCATCTATACTGGGAATGAGTTTTTAAATGCCAATCATCAGTTTATTACATGTTCATATATCAACTATTCATATTAGGATACTCAAACTATTCTGGGCTACAGCTAGGCTCAACTTGAGCTTATTCATCCAATCTCTTACCCAGATGTGTTGCTGGGGTGAGGAAAGAGGAGTGGGGCGTTGATGGAGGGATGAAGGAAGCGGAGGACGGATTGACTCCACCTGAGAAGACACAGGGGTCAACTCAATGATTTAACACCCTTTAATGGAGTACCATTGAGTGTTCAATTTATAGTTCTTTAAAATGTAAAAACATCCCAGACTTGACACAACTGAACATATCCAATCTAATTAAAACAACAATTTTGATAACACTCGTGTCAAGCGAAGCGTCTACATTTTAGCTGTACATGTTAGATTCAATAACGTGAGTACATTAAAAAGTCTGTGGACACACAACTGTACAAAACCAAAGTACATACTAGCAGCTGCAAAGAGACTGCCAGGTCTGTTGAGATCATGTGTTGGAGGTAGAGCACCCCCGAGTGCGCCGAGACCCCCTAGTCCTCCGATACCGCCAGGTCCAGGGATACGTGACAACAGGTCATTACGGAAATCCAGCTTTTGAGGATCTGCCTGCATCGACTACAAAGCAATACAAATAGAATACTGAACCACTGTACAAGAGATGATTTATGCATCCACTTAATGAGGCAATTACAGAGATGAGCACAGCCAAATAAATGAACAGACCTTTACTTTGTCCTGATGCCTGTAAATCATCCAGGCCACGCGTACATGCATAGCGCACCACTTTCCAGGTTTCTGCAGCGTCACAAAGTTAGAGTGAATTCTAATTATCAGAAGACCAACCAGACATATATAGGAATACAGAAAGCTGTGGTACATTACTGACTTTCAGGGATGGTGCAAATGTATCTGTCATCTGTGAAAGTACACAAGAGACCTTGAGACACCAGAACGAACTCAACCCGCAAACACATCAGACAAATGTGTCGTTGCGCTGTACATACCCTGGGGTCTTTAGGTTGCAAGTGGGTAGGTACAACTCCCAAACGGGCACTCATATCTGCAGCTGGTCCCTGAAGGGCAACAAGCTGTCAATCACAAGACACTGTTGTAAACCATTACGGTACAGATACAACTAAGGGCATACATTAGCTTTTACACTGCAAGAATGTAAAATAAAATTAGCAGTGCAACATTTCTCTGTCCAGTGCCAACCATGTCCTCCTCTATATGATCTACCCCTGGCTGAACTGCTCATGTTCACTGTATACCTGTAGGCTTGACGTCACTATCAGCATCAGTGGCCATTTCATTGACACACAAGGTTACATCAGGACTAGTCATATAGTGAGTGTGTGTACATATATACACACATATACACACCCACTCCCAATTCCAATGAAGTTGGGATGCTGTGTAAGACATTCAACTGAATACACTACAAAAACAAGATACTTAATGTTCAAACGGATAAACTTTATTGTTAACACGTTCCAAAACAGTTGGGACAGGGGCAACAAAGGGCAACAACAGAACAAGCCATTGTACACCTGATCACTATTTTAGTGCTTGGTTTCATACCTGTTACGCAATATTTATACAATCAAAACAAAACAGCGCTGGCACGTCTTTACCTTGGGTTGGAATGCTCCTTGCAAGGAACCAAATGGTCCAGTTGGAGGAAGTACAGGCTGGATTCCAGGCACAGACGGTTGGTACTGAGGAAAGAACTTAAGCAAAGTAAAACAATACAATGTAAGTACTAACCAAATGTTTCACGACCTCAGAGACTGCAAGTCATTTCTTTTCAAAGGAAAGTTGCATAATGTTATCCAAGCACCATCTTTAAGGTAAGTTTTTTTTCTTTTTTGCTATGAAGGATTGTGGATACAGTAAAAATGTTCAGCTTGTGCAACAACATTAATCTACAATCGTAAAAAAAAGTTTGAGGACCATTACATTTTATCTAAACCTGACGTAAAACCATCAGATTTTCACACAAGTCTTAAAAGTAGATAAGGAGATCCTAATTTGACAAATGAGACAACATTATACTTGCTAATTTATTTATTGAGGGTAAATAAAGTAAACCCCTGGGCTTCTTAGTTATTTTGAAGGTGAAATTAGTCAGTGAGGTTGTTTCAATCAAGGGAATAATAATCAGGTGTGAGGAGGCACTCTGCTGTATGACTAACTGGACAGTCAGAGTTTAATGCCATGGTAATCCAGAAGTGCAACTTACTTGAAGAACAAGGATTTATCCATGTCTCATCTTTACAATACATATTTGTGAAAGTCTATCATAACACAAAACAAGGAAAGAGAGTTGCTGATGATCATCAGGCTGGAAAAGGTTACAAACCGGCTCTAAAGAGTTTGAACTCCATCAATTCACAGTAAGGTATGTATTAGTCTATGAAGTCGCAAAGGAGCCCAGGGTAACTTCTAAGCAACTAAAGGCCTCTAACGTTGGCTAAATTTTCACGATTCCAACATCAAGATGACACGAAACAACAACTGTGTGTCTGGCAAGGGTAGCAAGGAGAAGGTCAGTGCTCTCCAAAAAGAAGTGCTACATATCTGCAGTTTGCTAAAGACCACATGCACAAGCCAAAAGGCTACTAACATTTTTGGATTGAGGCGTCCAAAATAGATTTTGTTGTTGTTGTTTAAATGAAAAGCTTCTGTCTGGAGAAATTAAAACGGTGAATTTCCACATAGCCTTATCCCATCTGTGACACATGGTCTGGGCCTGTTTTGCTGCATCTGAGCCAGGATAGTTTGCCATTATTGATGGAACAATGAATTCTGAATTGTACCAGCACATTCTAAAGAGCAATGTCAAAACATCTGTCCATGAACTGAATCTCAGAAGAATGTCTGTCATGCATCAGGTCAACAAACCCAAGCACATAAGTCGTTCTACCAAAGAATTGTTAAAGAGGAATAAAGATAATGTTTTGGAATTTCCACGTCAGAGTCCTGATTTTAATCCAACAGACGTGATATGAGCGGTTCATGTGAGAAAATCCAACAACCTCCCACAACTGAAGCTGCTCTCTACAGATAAATAGGATAAAAGTCCTCCAAGCTGATGTGCAGGACTGAACAGTTATCGGAATCGTTTTGTGGTGCTGCACAGTGCAAGGTGCACATACTTTTGAAAGTAAGGCTGGAACATTTTCCAGAATAAATAAATTACCTTGTATGTGTTTTTTTTAATTTACCTTTCAGAACTTGCAAAAATCTAAATGATGTTTTAGGTCACATTAATGCAAAATATAATGCGTCTGCATAGAATGTTCTAAAGGGTTCACGTTCAAGCATGACTGCATCTTCTTTAATATGTGCAGAACATGTGTAATTATAGAAGTGTTAGGACTGAACAGGCCGAGTGGATTACTCTATCATATCCGTATTTCCAGAAATTTTAGTCCAGAATAATATACTGTCATCTTGTGTAGCAGCTTTGACTTTTGTCCATTGAGGGCTGGTTTATTTCAGCCTCAAACCCTTACCTGATGACGAAAGAGCCCATTGCCTGTATATTTCTCGAACTAGAAAAGAAATAACACGTCATTTTGAATACTGCAGCATCACAAGGGAAAAATCAAAATTTTTGATAAGGAACTAATATGAAATCATACACATATTGGTGCTTCTGGTCTCCTCACCATAGGGGGAGCTGCAGCAGGAGGGTGCAGGAAGTGTTGGTGGGTGTGAGTGTGCTGGTGCTGGTGGTTGTGCTGATGGAACTGGTAGGCCATAGCAGGGATTGTGGGTTGGGCCTGTACAGCCCTACTGGAGCTTCCAGAGCTGGAAGAGGATGCGGAGGCTCCAGCTGATGCTGAACCACCACTTGCCCCAGCATTCCTCCCAGAGGCTCTGCCTTCCTGCTCTGCATTCTGAGGAGGCAGGAAGCTCCCTTCCTGATCTGTATACACCACAGAAAAGCCAGATGGGTTAATTACGTACAGTGTCTAACAGGTGGCGGTAAACATTTCGTCTTTGCGGCTGCATGCGCAATGGTGGACGTACCTGTAGAGCGAGGGGAACCCTGCACGAGGGGAGGTGGTGGAGGGAGGCCAGGTGGAGGAGTAAAGAGTGCACCAGGGCTCGGGCGGGAAGAAGGACGTAGCACTCCTGCTCCAGAAGGGCCTCGGCCTGCAGACACACTAGCAGATGGAGTGGATGGTCGAATCAATGACGAAGACGAAGCTGAAGTCTTGACTGAGGTACTGGTCCTGTTCAAAGGATGTAGCAAACCAAATTTTAGTGGAAATAAAAAATTCAGTGGCCCATACTGAAAGGCAAACTCTCGCCAGTCTAGTGATAGACCGATTAATTTTTAAACGAACGGCATCAGCCGATATCTGCAAGCCGATATTCAAACATAGTGGGGATACTGCTGAGATTCTTGGTAATAAATGTTGTGCAAACAGAGACAGTTCATTTATAACTTAAATAAATGCTCACTTAAGTTCAGCAATTTGGTGTCTCACGTATTGTTACTAAGTGTTTTATCCGATGCGCAAACAAAAAAATAAAAAAAAAAAAAAAAAAATAAAGTTACTATAACGGATATCAGTCACCCTGTTCTTTAAACAACGGCCATTAAAAAAAACCCATATCGCTCGACCACTAATCATGTCCATCCCTAAACACACTAGTTAAGCATGGAGGTCTACTGACCTGTTGCTGCTTCCGTGGAGAGTTTGAGAACGGCCTGTAAAGGGGAGATAGGTCTTCTGTTTGTGTTGTGGGGAGCTGCAGTCCAGGCGGAGGTGTGGTGCAGCATTCCTGTTCACTTCAGCCAGCGACGTGGAGACAGAGGCAGGAGAACGGGGCAACAGGATAGAGGACGAGGTAGAGGTGGCTTCAGGGTAAGGCAGTTCCAAACTCCTCTCCTGACTGCGCTCCAGGCCAGAGACGCGTGGGGTCACCGACAGACGTGGCGGCCCACTGTTGGAAGGCAACAGTGCGCAGCCGTTGCTCACAGTTGAGGCCATACTCACGGGGTTAGACACCACTGAAACAGAGGGGCAAGATGTACATTTCTCTTAAGAGAGTCAACTGACATCTATGTCCAAATATGTTCCCGTAACACACATTCCCTATTTATGATTATTAATTTTCAATCATAGCCTTAACTTCAACTATGATAACAAAATGAAGAAATAAAATCCAGAAATATACACACATTGGTAGGATTTTACAGAAGATTTTAATTTAAATCTGTTTGGAAAATAAGTATTTGGTACTTTGGTCACCCACAAACAAAGCAATGATTTCTGGCTCTCAGCAGACCCTGTAAACTCGATAGACAAAATGAGAAAAAAATCCAGAAATCACATTGTAAGATTGGTAAATAACTTAATTGTAAAATCATGGTGGAAATAAGTATTTGGTCCCCACCAAACAAGCTTAGATTTCTGGCTCTCACAGACCTGTTAACTTCTTCTTTAAGAAGCTCTTCTGTCCTCCACTTCATTACCTGTATTAATGGGCACCTGATTGACCCTCGGGGTTATCTGTATAAAAGACACCTGTCCACAGCCTCAAACAGTCAGACTCCAAACTCAACCATGGCCAAGACCAAAGAGCTTTCATAAGGACACCAGGTAGAGAAAATTGTAGACCTGGACCAGGCTGGGAAGAGTGAATCTACAATATAGGCAAGCCAGGTTTGGTGTGAATAAATCAAACTGAGGGAGCAACTGGAAATTGGCTCACGCAAGATCTCATCCCGTGGGGGTCAAAAGATCATGAGAACGATGAGCAAAAACCCCAGAACTACAACGTAGGACCTGACGAATGACCTGCAGAGAGCTGGGACCAATCGTAACAAGGTAACACACTATGCTGAGAGGGACTCAGATTCCTGCAGTGCCAGTTGTGCCCCCGTGCTTAAGCCAGTACATGCCCAGGGCCTGTCTGAAGTTTTGCCAGATAGCATATGGATGATCCAGAAGAGGATTGGGAGAATATCAATGTGGTATAATACAAATAGAACTTTGTGGTAAAAACTCAATTTTGTCGTGTTTTGGAGGAAGAAGAATGCTGAGTTGCAATCTCAAGAACAACATACTACTGTGAAGCATGGTGATGGAAACATCATGCTTTGGGGCTGTTTTTCTGCAAAGGGGGACCAGGACGACTGATCCGTGGTTAATGGAAGAATGAACGAGGCCATGTAAATGGTGAGATTTTTCAGCCAAAACCTCCTTCCATCAGTGGAGAGCATTGAAGAATGGAACATGGCTGGGTCTTCCAGCATGAACAATGATCCCAAACACAGACCGCTTGGGCAACGCAGGAGTGGCTCCGTAAAAGCATTTCAAGGTCCTGCCAGTGGCCTAGCCAGTCTCCAGACCTCAGCCCCATATATGAAATTTGTGGAGGGAGTTGAAAGTCCGTGTTGCCCCCAAAACATCACTGCTCCTGGAGGAGATCTCTGCATGGAGGAATGGGCCAAATAACCAGCTACAGTGTGTGCCACCCAACCTGGTGAAGACTGGTGAAGACTTGCAGGAATCATTTGACCCTCTGGTCATTGCCAATCAAGTTAATTTACAAAGTATTGAGTTGAACCAATTTTTATTGACCAATACTTATTTTCCACCATAATTTACATTCAATTCTTTAAAAAAAATCCTACAATGTGATTTCATTGATGTATTTTTTTTCCTCATGTTGTCTCTCATAGCTGAAGTGTACCTATGATAAAAAATTACAGACCTCTCTCATCTTTCTAAGTAGGAGAACCTGTACAATCAGTGGCTGACTAAATACTTTTTTGCCCACTGTATATATACACTCTCCTGAGGAGTCGAGTAGCTACACCACCTACAGAATAGTACCTTAAGTAAACCCATGCGGACACGGGAGGACGTGCAAACTCCACACAGGCAGAGTCCGAGGTCCGGACTGAAGCAGTGAGGAATGCTGCAGCTGTGAGGCAACCACGCTAACCCTCGGCACCTAATGTATGTTTTGTCTTTATAGCAAGCATCATTGTGGGCAAACTCTAGAGACTGCTGGCATGAAATTCCTAGAAATACCATTTTCAAAACCACCTGTTCTGCCACCAATCACGCCAGGGTCAAAATCACCAAGATCACATTTTACACTTCACAACATCACCTAAAGTTGTTGTTCCATATCTCCAAGATTTTATGCAGTGCACAGCTGCCACCTGACTGGCTGATTAGATAACAGCATTGATGACTAAGTGTACGGGTGTTCAAAGTGCTTGGTGAGTGTATATGTTCAGTCATGACATAATGGTAGACAGCACCGCTTGACATGTTTTTAATCAGTAATCAAACTTGAGTGAAACACTGTGCAGGATTTCCTGAACTTGAAGTGTCATTTGATAGAGCACAAGCTTAATTTGAATTGGTTTATGGTGCACTATGAGTCCTAAATAGTGCACTTCACAGTAAACACTGAAATAATTTGGACACATCTTTTGTTTTGACACTGACAACTGAACATTATAAAAAAAAACTGAAAATGGTTTTTACTACATTTTACACCAAAAGCAGCCAGTGCAATAGGGCATGCACTGACGGCACTTTCTGTCCAGAATGCGTCCCCCTCAGTCAGAATGAGTGGCATTACATTCTCCGCAGTGGCTGCATTTAATATGGGTAACAGTCAACCCGCAAAGATAAGTGATTATCTGCTCAAATTAAAGGCAGTTGGACTCGACAATGACCCATCCATGTTACCAAACAGCCAGAGATCGGTTCCAACCAATCAGTCTTCAAAAGAATGCGTTCCCTAGCAACTGGGTCAACCCCACCTCCTCACTAATATAAACGTTTTTGTCTTCTCCTTGCTTAGAGTTGCTCTGAGATCGCTTCTGAATCTCTTAAGCTACAACTTCTACCTATGACATTTTACAGTAAGTTAAGAGCCCCTTAAGGATTCTAAGAATCACACTTCGAATCATCCCTTAAGAAGCTGGACTGTTTACTTAGCATCATGTAATTTTGCATCTGATTGCATGTGCATTAAACAATCCAGCTCTTGTGAAAGGGCTTCCTTTTAGCTGCATTATGGGATGTATAATGATATGTACTACCTGCAGTTTACAAACATTGGCACAAGAACAATGGCACCTACCTTCTCTGGTGCTAACTATGAACGTAGGCTCCATGTCATTGTCAGAGGCCTGGGTATGAGGCAAATCACAATTAGTGACATTAGTTCTTGTCTCCTCATTATAAATACAAAAAACAAGCAAACAAATACATAAATTAAAAAAAAAAAACACTACCCACCTTATCACCTGACTCACTCTCCGCATCACACTTCGGGGGGAAAAAAGTAACAAAGACATTAATGCACATCATTGATTATGTACACTACTCAGTCATTCGGTCGACTACGAACACATGCAGGCAAGTACACGCATAAACAATGTGCATACTTATTCAAAATTGCATAAGAATGACTAAGAAACAGCTATGAGAATAGAATAAACAGACCAGAGCCGCGAGCTAAACGTTGGGACTGGGAAACAAACACAGAGCGGCTCAGCATCAACTGTTTAAAGGTCCTTAAAAGTGCAGTTAACAGTTTAAAAAAGCTCCTTACACACAGGAACTCAATTCTGATTAACATTAGTCAAAGCACTGTGCTGTTCATGTGTGTCTCTGCTGTCAGCATCACAAGAGTAGGCTTCATGTGATCAACACAGAACCGGTTCTGAGCCTGATCGGCCGATCACCGGTCAATAGGTGCATCTCTAATTATGAATCTACAACATCTTGATAGTCATAATCAACGTTACTCTGTGGTGTTCGTGTACTCTCCATTCACAAAACAGCTCATGGATGTTAAATGACACATTCCTGTACTAAGAAGAATGCGGCATACAAGACTTACAATGTAACCCGTCTCCATGAGATTTCCCGAGACCTGAAACCCAAATCACAACTTCTTACTGCAAAGAAGACTTGAGGAAGAAAGCATTCATCTAAAGAACTTTACAATGGGTCAAATCATCATCATACAATATGAATCATTTACTAGGTGTAGTAAACAGCAACAAGAAGCTTGGAGCATACCAACCATGTAACTAATATCTGATTGGCACTAACACTTTAGTAATCAGCACAAATGAAATACTCCAGTACATGCTAAAGCATTACATCAACCAAATGGTCGGCTGCTGAACTGAAATGATGCATATTATCTGCTCTTCACCTTAGCCTCTCTCTTTTTCTTCTCATTCTTGCGCTTCTCCCAGCTACTATTGGTGTAAGCAGCTGGAGGACCTTCCTCTGGCTCTGTCAGAGGACCTCCGTTCTCATCCAGCCCCCGCTTTCTTTTGCTCCCTCTACCCATCAACATAAAAGCACGCTCCGGTGGCTTCAGAGAACAGTCCATCTTTGAAATTACACAGACCATAATAGAAATTAGGCAAAACCATACTCAAAAAGGAACTCATGCACATATAACAGAAAATTACTTGCAAAAATGGCTTTGATCAATGATTGTCTATTTATTTAACGTCACATCTTCATCTGCTGTTGGTGACCAGAGCAAGGGTATGACAATACTAGTAATACACTCAGAAGGGGCAATTTAGAGCAACAAATTAACCTACTGCATGTCTTTGGGATGTAGAAGGAAACCAGAGTACCCAGAGTAAACCCAGACAGACACACAGAGAACATGCAAATTCCACACAGGCTGGGTCCACACTTGGAACTGAACCGGGAATCTCTAGAGTTGTGAGGTGACGGCGCTAACCGCTTGCGCCACTCCGCTTAGAACAGTGGAAGAGAAGTCTACGAATATGATATATAATTGTCTGTGTATGTGGTTTTATTTAACGTCGCTATCAGCATCGGTGGCCATTTTTATATATATACACACACATATATATAAATACATATACACAAACTTACACTTGGAAGGGGTCAATTTAGCGTAATCAATTAACTTGATGCATGTATTTGGACTGAGGGAGCAACCCGGAGTAAACCCACATAGACATGGGGAGGACATGCAGACTCCACATAGAAAGGACCCAGATCGCTCCAGCCACAGATGGAACCCAGGACCTTCTTGCTATGAGGCGATGGCGCTACCCACCAAGCCACAGTGCTGCCTGAATAAGATCTACCAAGCGAAGCAATTAGCCTGAGCAAGAGGCAAACTGCTTAAGTGAAGCAAACAGACCAAACTATGACATGTCAGCATTTTACAGCAAACACATTACTGCTAATCACACAAACCTCCAAGGCCTCCAAGCTAACGAAGCTGGATATGGCAAATCCATCGATAATGTCCTCCTCACAGGACACAGACTCTCGCTTCCTCCGACGTGGAGGTCTGTGTCTGGCACCAGGAAAGACAGGCCGACCTTCCCGGCCATTAGCACCCAGTAGCGAGTCTCTTCTGCAAAGCTCCTGGTCTGAGGCAGAGGAAGGTGATGAGGGCCTCAGGTCCGCTCTCCTCCTGCGTCGCTCTCGGTCACGCTGGGAACGGGAGCGACGACTCTGTCTCAACCCTCCACTTCGACTTGGACCATCCATGTCGAAGTGTACCGCACACAGTCCGTACGAAAGGCACTAAAACCTTGGTCCACGGAGGGACCTTTCTTCTGGTGAGGGAAACCAACGCCTCCTGGACCAATGTAGGTACACCAGTGTCAAGTGGAATTAAGATTTCTGCTTAGAGCTTTGTGGCCATTGAAGACTGCGTTGCATCAGATCGCGGGTATCTGACGAGCATTTAACTCGAGTAGCGTTTCCCATAAAACCAGGTCGCCGTATATTTCAGGGTATTTCCTTCCACTTTATTGTCTTTGCCTCAAGACATTTTCAGTTTCGTCTACAGAAAAAAAAAAAACATTTTACAATTAACCCATGTGGATTCACAGCAAAATGTCTAGTTAACCAAGACACCAGAAATTCACTGTGAGATTAAAGCATATTAAATTGTACAAAATTACGTAAACTCACTCACTCTCTCTGAGCATGTGTACACATGTGTAGATAGATACATATACACACACGACATGTATGACCACAATGATGCACCGCGTATTGAAAACACAATAGGTACTGCAATAGTTAGTTTTATCAAAATTGTGTTTATAACGTGGCAACGAACAACACTGAAAAATGTTGAGCAACTAATCCTCAGTTAAAAAATTTAAATGTACTGACAAATGACAACAATCACACACAGTGTATTATAATGCCAGTATTGCAACTGAAGGCATTTTTTGTATTTATCAGATTTCCTTGTATAGTACATTAGACAATTGCCTCAGAGCAACTTCACAATTTTCACAACAATCACCTATTATCTAAGCCCAATCTCAAATTGAGCAAACCTACACAGTTGTGACTATTATTTTCACGCTGTTATAAATACCACCTGTTAGCAAATATTACTAATTTATACTGACTGAGTACAAAATACTTGACTACTCATGGAAAACCTGAAAGAAGCCACTGAACTGAAAAGTACACCCAGACCAGGAGTCCATAACACACAGCTGTGTTAGCAGAGCTGTTACAAAGTTTAAGAAAACAGGAACCATAAATGGCAAACCACATAGTTGACCTTCAAATCAGATGTAACATCAGATCAACTAATGATATAGAAATTGCTATCCACTGTCATAGAAAATTAGCCAAATCTAAGACAGCACATGCTCTTGGTTTAAACAGGTCTATTTCTGTGATGAGAATAATAGTAGGCATTCTGAGCAAGTTTAGCAAACAGTTTTTGTTTTGACTTTATTCCATTATTTTAGACACCCAGGAACATACACTGCCATAGTACCCAGCACAGTACCAAGTACCTGATTAAGCACTAAACTCTTAAGTCTTATTCCCCACCTTCTCCTTGTTACCAGCTTACTGTTTTTGTAAGAGACGAATAAAACACCTGCGTTTAGTTTTCAAAATACAGCCCAGACTGCTTTGAAAGTAAACATAAGAAATTGAATATCTGTGATGCACACAGTGGTATGGCTGTTATATTTGACTCCACGACCAGTTCTGTATGTTGCCAATTGGCCGGGTAAAAAATGAACTAAATTTATGCAGAGTAAATAATAGTGGACTGAACCTAAATCTATTGGTTTGATTTTTTTTCCTCATATGAAGCCAGACGTATGGGACGCAGTATAGACACTGTCATAGCACTCTCATCATCCTAACTCATAACTGCTTAGGAAATAATATGCACCTTTTTTTTAATAAAACTTTGGAGAAGAATAGAGTATTTCCAGAAGGAGTTGCATTGTGCGTTTGTGGATCTAGAGTAAGCTTACGACAGGGTGCTGAGAGACTTGTTGCTGCTGCAAGTTTTCATTGTTAACGCCTCACCTTTCTGTAAATGGTGGATAAGACGGATGTGCTTAAAACTTTTGTTTTACATGTTTTGATTTGGTCCCTATGACACATGCTGGACTGACGGAACACCCTGTAGATATATTGTCATGGCACCCCACCCTAGTAACTGATTACACATTAAAATCTAAATCATAGTTTCCAATTTTTTCATTTTTAACTGGTTGGGTTTTGCAAATGTGGACTTGGGACATCCTGTGGATTTAAACAGGTAACTGATAAAACATTACAAAGGATTTGCCTCTTTATCCCTTGTTAACAGGATTAGCTTGGATTTTTCTAAATGATGAGCAACACACCTGTACTTTGTTTTAAAACAGTGACATGTCGTGTATCAAATAATTATCGCGACGTCGCTGTGTTGCAGTATAAGAATAAGCTACTTTGCATGTGTGCATAACAGCATATCACTATTTACATGGCACGTTACAATAACAAATACCCTTTCTGTGAATATCTGCACTTTATCCATAAAGAGCACACTGAACAACCGCCCAAGGAGGTTGGGTCCCTTTTTGAGTCTTGGTCCTCCCAAGGTTTCTTCCTAGAACTAGGGAGTTTTTCCTTGCCACTGTCGCCCTAGGCTTGCTCAATTTGGGATTGGACGTAGTTATTAGGAGATAATCTAAACTTGTAAAGTTGCTTTGAGACAATGCTCCATTGTAAAAAAGCGCTATATAAATAAATCACTAATTTAGCGTATGTACTCCAGACATTGCATAGACAACCTTTTTTCCCCTCTTACTCCCATTTATTCTGTCATGCCCCATTACACCAAGACACATTCCTCTTATGTATGTAAAAACTTCGCAATAAATGTGATTCTAAATTCTGATATTCAACAACAGTACAAATGTGCCCAGGTTAGTCAAAATGACAGCTTCGCGATAACAAAACGAACGTCCCCTTGTGTGTGCAGCCGTTTTGCAAGTCAAAAAATAAAGGCATGCAAAAGTTTTTTTTAGGTCACAATGTTCTAGGATCGACATGAGTCAAAAACAATTCCTGTCCAAACCAAGTCACTCTTACAGCAGCCAGTGATTTCCAGCCAACTGGTTAAGTGGCCTATAATGAGCTAAAGCTACCTACATTAATGACGGTAAGGTAATTACCATATCACTGGCTCGCTGCTGCTACTGTAATGTCCCAGTGTAAACACCACCATTATAAATTAATATAACATACCCCAGTCGGCCCTAGACAAATATAGGATCTTAAACAAAAATAAAATCCACAAACGCGTCTCTCGACTGTTCCCGTTTTCCCCAGCTATCCAGTCAAACAGCTGGATAGCAGGTCAAACGTTAGCTATTTGCTATCTGGGCTAGCTCAAGTTGTTTGCTAATCTCACACACCAAAATGATGACACCGAAATGATGACTGTTACACATAACACCCGCTTCCCAAACTCAAACGGCAAATCCTCAGTATTTTCAGCACATCCAAACGGCAGGCCGTTTAAATCCACATAAACAAAACGTTCAACTCCGGTTCGGCTATGAGCGCTAGCATTCCTTTGACGAGTAAAAGAGAGAAAGGTGAATCACTGGTGAAAATCGCCTGACTTCGCCGTGCTTTAAACACAAACCTAGCCGCGCACATTAGTATCAGTGTGATCGGGACAGCACCCACCACTCGAAACTGCCCGATGTGTGAGATCGGTTTCTTCGGGTTTCTTCTCGGGCTCCATTAGACGACAGTAGCGCAGGCCGCGCAGCCTCGGACTCAAGTTACACGCACATGCAGGAGAAGCAGCAACAGCGCCTCTGAGGCAGACGGCCTCCTTCCTCCTCCTCCTCCCGCGGCCCAACGTCTAATCCACTCAGTCCGCGAAACTTCAATGATCGCCCTGCTCTCGCAGCTCGAATTGAGTGCTGTATCGCGCGCAAGCTTTAAAAGGATTCACCTAACGTGCGATCGTCAAAATCAGGCCGGTAGAAGTATTTGGATGTTTTGTAAGAAGCTGGCAGTCAGATGAGTGCTGGGTGGATAACGCTCCAGCCAAACTGCATTGTGTGCTTGAGTCGATTTTTTTTCCTCTCTGATTCACACACAGCAGTGTATAACTAATACCCATACACTACTGCCTCCTAATGGTGCACACACCTGCGTTCCCTGCAACAACACCGCTCGGGATTCTTGTCATCATCCCGAAACATCTGTGTAACTTTTATTCGAAGGCTGAATATGGGTTTTCTTTATAGGAACATAAATTGAACATGGGGAGTGTGGAAAGCAGGTAAAGAAGAGAGTACAGGCAGGATGGAGTGGGTTCAGAAGAGTGTCAGGAGTGCTGTGTGACAAAAGGGTCACAGCAAAAATGAGAGAGTAGTGAGACCAGCCTTGTTGTATGGCTTAGAGACAGTGGCACTGACAAAGAGACAGGTAGCAGAGCTGGAGGTGGCAGAACTTAAGATGTTGAGGTTCTCTTTTGGAGTGTCCAGAGTGAACAAAATTAGGAATGAGATCATCAGAAGGACAGCACAGGTTGGAAAATTGGGATACAAAATTCAAGAGGGAAGACTGAGATGGTTTGGACATGTGCAGAAGAGGGATAGTGGATATATTGGTAGGAGGATGTTGGAGATGGAGCTGCCAGGCAAGAGACGGAGAGGAAGACCAAAGAGGAGTTATTTGGTTGTGGTAAATGAAGATATGCAGGGAGTTGGGGTGAGAGTAGAGGACGTGGAGGACAGGGTGAGGTGGAAACGTTTAACTCGCTGTGGTGACCCCTGATAAAGGGAGAAAACCGAAAGAAGAAGAAGAAGAAATTGAACATGTACACAACACAGAGGGGGTTCAGAGGGGGTTCTACAGGCAGAAGTTCACACCACTACTTTCCACCATTCTAATGATTATTTGTACATCCTTATGAATTTATCACATTCATAAGGAGTACCTTTAGATTAGTTGCTGATTTGTGGAAGATTCATATTAGAACGTGAACAAACCAAAGCTTTTAGGCCACCAAGTCTTAGGCCACCATTAGATTGGCTATAGCAATGGTGTAATGACCATATGTAAGCATTTCTCAGTCTCTTTATTAGAAAATACGGGAAATTTGTTTGCAGTGCTTGAAAACTGAAAACAAATTTACCTTCCTAATCTCCTCCTGGCTTGCAGCTCAGCCAGGTGTTGCCCTCAAAGTTTGGAGGGGGGTAACCCCCCCCCCCCCACACACACACACACAGACACAGTCACAGACACAGACACACACACACCATCACCACCCCCACCATCACCATAATTCCTGCTCACAGCATTCGTGCAATTTTTTTAAATCCTAGCTGTTAAATTAGGCCAAAATTATGAATATTATTTTTAAATGTTATTATTAAACAATTATGGTTATGTACTATGGAGAAAGGAAGGCGGAGTTGCTTTTTCACGTGTAAATCAGTGTTGGGTGCCCTGCCCAGTCACAGACAACTGCTGCCAAATTGCCAACTTAATGATTTTGTCACTAAATCTTAAGACCCCTCTCGCAAGTTATTTTTAAAAAAGCAAACACATGGTCATCTACAAAAACTCAAGTGATGTCTGATTGGTAATAACAGGCTCAGAGTTTGCCAAGAAAACATTGACCACACCATTAAACCACCAACACCAGCATGGACTGTTGACACAAAGCAGGTTGGGTCCATAGATTTATGCTGTTTGTGCCAAATTCTGACTTTATCATCTGTGTGCCTCAGCAGAAATTGAGATTCATCAAACCAGGCTATGTTTTCCCAGTAATCAACTGTCCAGTTTTGGAGAGCCTGTGCCCACCAAAGCGGAACCTGATGTGGTCCTCGACTGCTGTAGCACATCTGCCTCAAAGTTGACCTGTTGTGCATTCTGAGATCCTTTTTTTCTTCACAGTTTTATACAATGGTTATCTGAGTTACTGTAGCCTTTCTGCAAGCTTGGACCGACTGACAGTGCTGGTTCGAGCAGACATTGAGCTGTATGACCATCCTACATTGACGTCTCTTATCAAGAAGGCATTTCTGTCTGCACAACTGCTGTTCAATGGATGTTTTTTCTTTACAGCACCATTCGCGGTAAACATCAGAGACTGTTGTGTGTGAAAATCACAGGAGCTCAACAGTTATAGAAATACTCGTGACAGTCCATCTGCCACCAACAATAATGCTAGGGTCAAAATCACTAAGATCACATTTTCCCTTTTCTGGTGATCAATGTGAACATCACCTGAAGCTGCTGGCCCATGTCGTCATGATTTTATGAACTGTGCATGAGTTTATAAAGCAGTGCCAGACAATTTATGAATTTATGAAAATTGTGAGTTAAAAGGTTAGACTCTTAAAGAATGTCCACAGTATTTTGTGGGATTCCTGCTTGCAGACAGCAGACAGCAGATAGAGTAACATTTCCCTCTCTGTAACACATTACCATCACATATAAGACTTGAGATATAGAATTAATGAAAATGTTATACATATATAAATCATAATATAATGTATGAGTGTGAGTGCATTATTATTATTCATGCATCTGATATTACATAGGAATAGTGTTAGATGGCAGCGTTATGAACATGAATTTGAGTAAAAAGCTCAAATCTAATGTCACCTCATTATTTTAACATTGTGGTGTACAGAATTCTCTGATCACTGATTTAAATATGATTTCTGTAACGATTAT
>JAJAGP010004203.1:0-54630 GCA_025084515.1 Ancistrus triradiatus | reverse complement strand
GTGGGAGAGACCTGGTGCCCAGCCAGCAGCACAGGGCACAAGGCGGGAACAATCCTAGACAGGACGCCAGTCTATCCTAGGGCACATACACTCACACTTATTAGCAAGCATATCGTAGACAAATATCACATCTGAGGACAACCTAATGCAGCTGGAAGACATCCCCTGGTCTTGAACCCGGGTCACTGCATTGGTGGGCCAGTACACTGCCACTGTGCCACACAAACTACAAATAAGAATGCGTGTTATTTAGTTATAGTCGTTTCATAACAGCATGCTGTATAGTTCAAAATAACCATGATCAACTGTACATCCGCCTCCAGTAAACAGAAGATACAAAGGCAGACCGAATGCCATTTCCAGGTTTCTATTTGTGGAAGTTCACCGTCTTCACTACTGAATCACTATTTATGCGTGTTTACTCGCTACTCCAAGCTGGTATCCTCCTCAGAGTTGATACGAGCAGTTTGTTATGTCACTTCTCCGCCCGGAGCTGTTAGCTACCTCACTCTCACCGCACACAATGGAACAGGAGGGCGAAAGTGGAACTCATCTGTTACTGAACCAGCACTTTCTGCAAGGCTCTTATTAGACCGGGTTGATCTCGGATATTCATAACGAGATTTATTTCTTTATTTAAATGCTGCACCCATGGGTCTAGCTAACAGATTTTACTTATCTCTAACTTCCTGTTTAATCCACACTTGGATGCAGTTTTCTGATTTCTGGTAACAGCAGGCCCAAAACAGAAGATAACTGGGCTGATGTGGGGGGAGATCTCAGTCAAAAACAAACTGAGCTTCAACCAATTGGCCTGCTTTTTTCCCCCGTGTTGCACTATAAGCAGGCATTAAACGAGATTTAGTTCTTTATTTAAATGTCGCACCCATGGGTCTAGCTAACAGATTTCACTTATCTCGAACTTCCTGTTTAATCCACGCTTGGATTCTGTTTTCTGATTTCTGGTAAAAGCAGGCCCTAAAATAAAATACAAAAGATAACTCAGCTTCAACCGACTGGACTGCTTTTTTTTTGTATACATGCCCCAGTATTGTGTTCCACTATAAGCAGGCACTAAAGATCTTAGAACGCTGGGCTTGATCAAACTGTCAGCGCATATACCCACCCAAAGGCTACTTCAAAGCAAATTGTAGTCTTAGCGTTAGGCCTATCATTAGTTAAACGCAACCCGATAATCACAACGTCACTGTGTCACTGGACTTCCTGTGATACAGCCCTTATTTTCATGCCAGCAGAACATGTAGCTCGTGTTTGCTTAATATCAGTGCATTGTTCTGCCCAAAGGGCGGTTTAAGCAATATTTTCTCCTGCACCGAATGAGATCCCAGCTGTTTGTGTGTTTTTTCTATCTGCAGCAGTTTCATACTGATCATGACTGGATTGCAACTGAAGTGCTTTACTGCCAATTACAGCATCCTGTTACTAAAGCAATGAATAGGCTTATAGGTTTTGGATTAAATTAGCCGATTTCCGCAGATGCTAGTGCATCTTTTATCTGCCTACAATTTGTACTAGAGGACAGAAGACTAGAGATTGTAAAACTGGATGAATTGGTGTGAGCAAGGAAAAGTCACAACCTTTAAGCACTGCATTTCTGTTTCTCTAGCTCTGGGCTTCACAACAAAGCCATAAAACAGATTTACACAACTTGTGTTTTACTGGTATTGAGTACTGAGGGCGTTTACATGCACTCTATAATCCGATAACTGCAGGAAATCAGATTTTGTCAGTAATCAGATCAATGATTTGGTTTAAATGCACATGAGTAATCAGATAATGGGAAACCGCCGGGTTTACATGGTTCAGGTAATCATCAAATTTCTGCTTTGCAACTAACCAATAATCTCACAGAAAGATGTGACGTAAACTTCAAGCTTTTCATTTAAATCACTTTAATATTAACTAATCAAATTCTTCATTTTCTCGAGTATACAGGTATACTGCGTTTTAGAGTCTCCACAAAGAGCTCAATAGCCTTTTCTCTGCGTTTAATTCCGTGGCGAGTTCAATTACAGGGTTGCCAGATTTTGCGATAAGAAAACATCACAGTCAATGGAAAAATAGGCCAAATTAAGCCAAGTCTTTTAGAAAAGGAGGACCTGGCAACCGTGTCTGGTTAGGCTTGTCCACATGCTCACAGAAGGAAAATCTCACGGAAGGATGCGCCATACACTTCAACTTTAATATTAAATATTAATTCTTAATTTTCTAGAGTATATTCTAGGTTTCAGAGTCTCCACAAAGAGTTCGATAGCCATTTTGCTGCTGTTAAAGGGCGCGTGTAATTTTGGTGTTGCCAGATACCGCAAGATGAAAAAGTTACGGTCACTGAAAAAATAGGCCAAATCAAGCCAAGTGCTTAGAATAAGAGGACCTGGCAACCGTGTCGGGTTTGCGCAGACTGAGACAACCGAAAATCGGGTAACTAGTACACATGCTATGAGAAATCCAATAACTGGGGTAACCCTCTCTTTGAGTGCGTTTACATCCACTTATTAATCCGATAACTGCAGGAAATCCGATTATGTCAGTTTACCTGCACTTGAGTAATCAGATAATGGGAAACCTCAGGGTTTACGTGACTCAGGCAATAATCGGATTTTTACGTTGCAACCAGCCAAGAATTTCAGTCTCCACAAAGGGTTTGATAGCCGTTTTGCTGCATTTAATTCCGTGGTGCAATGAATTCCTGGGTTGCCAGATCCCGCAAGAAGGAAACGTCGCAGTCAATGAAAAAATTCTAAGATTAAAGTTGTCCTTGTCCTTAGAATAGGAGAACCTGACAATCATGCACCGACTGAGAAAACCACCTGAAATCGGGTATCGAGTATACATGCTATGAGTAATACGATTACTGGAGTAAAATCCAGCTCTCTTTATCGGATTTCTTAATTTGATTTCTAGATCGGAGTGTGCTGTATACGTGACCACTTGAATAATCAGATCCCTGCAGAAATCCAACTATGATCGGATTACTAAGTGCATGTTTCACTCGCTGAAACCCTTTATTACAGGACGCTTTCCTTTACTGGCAAACTGAAACATGCCTGAAACTCCTCTTCAGAAGTAATTTGAGCGCGCAGCGCACAGGAAACCTGTTGCGCAAACCGGTTCCAAACATCGAGGCTCAGTTTCCTTTCCTCGCTCCTAGAAGGGAGCACTTGCGCAGATGGCCCGGTCTTCCTTTTGGCACACCCACACCCGACTTCCTCGTGTTCATCAACAGCCATGTGGAGGAAGGATGCTACACATATCCTTTATCCTCCACAGCCGCCTCAAACTGCCCTCTTGCTCCAGATTTATTGCAAGGCTGATGCGGCCATGTGCATAGGCACTGACCTCCAAGGCAGGCCATGGGATGGGTCCGTCAAATGTGTCGGTAACTATTACTTTAAAGGAAATGGCATGACGGTGGAGATGTTCTTTCGAGGATCTCTTTGCTGTTATTGCCATTTTTCTCAGAGGTGGGACCTATTCATCTCCCGGTGTCCACCCTGTCTGTTAACCATCTGTGTACCACCAGACTAATGGTGTACAGGTATGCACCTTTTAACAACAGCACTACGTTCTGTAAAACAGGTCACTGACCAAAGACACAGTCTATTTATGCTACTGTAATGTAAATACATTATAAGGGGTTTTTTCACACGAAAACTGCATGCAAGTGGAACGCTACCATCTACGCAGCATCCAAATTGATAGATCGGTAAAGCTTACGAACGCTGATTGAATGGTCACTGAATGACACTTACTTGTACTTCAACTTAGGCATTAAATGTTTCATTTTGTAGTACAGCACCGCCGTTAATACAGATAATACTCTTAAGGCTTTATAAATGTGGAAACAGTTCAAGTAAGGAAACTCTCCAGCATTCCAAACTAGAAGCTACAGTTGCTCTGTGAGGCGGAATGGGCTAAAACTCCTCCAGGCTGATGTTTGGAAACGTTTTGCCGCAGTTATTGCTGCACAAGGGAGTCTCCTCAGATACTGAATGCAAAAGTTCACATACTTTGGCATTCACAGTTACATAACATTGGATCGTTTTCCTCAATACATAAATGACCACGTATAAAATGTTGTTTCTTTTCTTAAAATCGGTTCTCTTTATTTACTTGTAGAACTTGTGAGAAAGTCTGCTGATGCTCATATTGATGCAGAAATACCGAACATTTCAGAGTTCACAAACCAAAAACCACGCTTTTTGCTTTTAGCGTTGCAGCCCCATTGATAAACAGTCATGCCATCATTATATTTGCGTTGCTTCATATCATTTCCTGTGTTCCCATCCACGTCAGGTGTAGTTCTTTGGCATTTAAACAGTAGATTCAATAGGGGGCAGTGTGCATTCAGTTCAAACGTGCTGACTCACATAGGAGTGGAGCACTCGGAGCAGGCTGAGACAAGACAACAAAGACGAAAAAGTGAACATGGTTACTAGAAAGAAAAAAAAACAGTTGCTTAACTGTTAGGATATTTGATGAGCAACAATCAAAGAAGCGTTTAATTATATATTAAACCCTATAAAAGCAAGCCACACCAAGATTCATTGATATCCACTTCAATTCAGGGGAATTTCAGAAAGGGGAATTTTTATTAAAACAAATAAAGCTGCAGTTTTACCGGTCAGCCAGTTTCCCTAACTACAGGCTTTGGAAATGATGCTTTTCATGAAGACTTGCCCACTGAAACTCATTCCTCATAAATCATACAATTCATGGCCGTCATGCCCCAACAGTAAAGTATGACTGTATTCACTTTAATGCTTGTGCTTTTGCAATAGAGTGCTGCATGCTTTGTGTGTGACATATCAGATGTAGTTGGCAAACGATCAATGATTTTTTTCGCTTTTCAATGTGGCTGATTAAGCTGTATGCTCCTATAGTTGCAAGGAAAAAGAAAAAAAACCAAGATCACTCAGTATTTCTGCACAATCTATGTTCTAACTATGTCATGAAGGGTATCGGTGTTTATCTAGGGGTGTGGCAACCAGCTAGCTACTGGTAATAAGGGGAAGTGTACAACATCCACACACAATCCTGGGAACCCATGCTGAGGAAAGCACAAAGGATGCACGCTCACTTCCTCGGCTCATTCAGCTTAACCCCACAACCTGAAACATACTGCAGTGGAATACTACTGGAATCTTACCTAGGGTTACATTAACCATGGTTTTACCGTGTTTTTTGGCGGAAAGAAAATTATGAATGGTTACTATGGTATTTCTACCATGGTTTTACCAAGCACTGTACTAAAACGATGGTAGATTCATAGTGTACACATAGTTACCATAACATACCTTAGTAGTTCACAGTAGAATCATGGCTAACTATACATTAACCATAGTTACTATAAACTACGTAGTTCATAATCAGTTTTTAGTTCTAGTTGAACTATTAAGGTATCTTATGATAACTGCAGTGGTGCCTGAAAGTTTGTGATCCCTTTAGAATTTTCTATATTTTTGCAAAAATATGACCTAAAACATCATCAGATTTTCACACAAGTCCCAAAAGTAGATAAAGAGAAACCAGTTAAACAAATGAGACAAAATATTATACTTGGTCATTTATTAATTGTGGAAAATAATCCAATATTACACACTAGTAAGTGGCAAAAGTATGTGAACCTCTAGGATTAGCAGTTAATTTGAAGGTGAAATTAGAGTCAGGTGTTTTCAGTCAATGGGATGACAGTTAGGTGTGAGTGGGCACCATGTTTTATTTAAAGAACAGGGATCTATCAAAGTCTGCTCTTCACAGCACGTTTGTGGAAGTGTATCATGGCACGAACTAAGGACCTCAGAAAAAGAGTTTTTGATCAGGCTGGAAGAGGTTACAAAACCATCTCTCGACTCCACCAATCCACAGTCAGACAGATTGTGTACAAATGGAGGAAATTCAAGACCATTGTTACCCTTCCCAGGAGTGGTCGACCAACAACGATCACTCCAAGAGCAAGGTGTGTAATAGTTGGAAAGGTCACAAAGGACCCCAGGGTAACTTCCAAGCTACTGAAGGCCTCTCTCACATTGACTAATGTTAATGTTCATGAGTCCACCATCAGAAGAACACTGAACAACAATGGTGGGCATGGCAGGGTTGCAAGGAGAAAGCCACTGCTCTCCAACAAAAACCCATTGCTGCTGATCTACAGTTTGCTAACGATGACGTGGACAAGCCAGAAGGCTACTGGAAGAATGTTTTGTGGACGGAGGAGACCAAAATAGAACTTTTTGGTTTAAAAGAACAGCGTTATGTTTGGAGAAAGGAAAACACTGCATTCCAGCATAAGAACCTTATACCATCTGTGAAACATGGTGGTGGTAGTATCATGGTTTGGGCCTGTTTTGCTGCATCTGGACCAGGACGGCTTGCCATCATTGATGGAACAATGAATTCTGAATTATATCAGAGAATAAAGGAAAATATCAGGACATCTGTCCATGAACTGAATCTCAAGAGAAGGTGGGTCATGCAGCAAGACAACGACCCTAAGCACACAAGGAGGAATGGGCTAAAACTCCTCCAAGCCGGTGTGCAGGACTGATCAGCTGAAGGGAGTAGTACTTCTAATTTGTCAGGATGTAATCGATTCTGTGCAGGTGCACAACCCCTAGAGTTGAACAGCCCCACTTTCATAATTCACTCTTGGTTTGCTACCCTGTGGTGTCTATCTATATTACTGTGCAAACATCTTAGGACACCATTAGGTTTCTTGTTTTAGCAATGGTATAATGACCATATAAACTGATTAAGCTGCCAGTTGCTGCTATTGCTCCAGTATAAGGGGAGGTCACGGTAACCACTTGTCCCTGTAACTTATAGAACCTGGGAAATAATTATATATGTTCATTACACAATTGCTGCAACAATGGTATAGCTAATCTAATGGTGGCCTAAGACATTTGCATTGTACTGCATCTCCTGTTCTCTTTTCAGAAACCCTGCTGCTACTGCCATAAACTGCAGCCATCTACTTTTTTGTTTTTCCAATTATCCGTTGTGAATTTGTTTTAGCCCATGCCAAGTGTTTTGCCTTGTTTACCCTCCTGAGAAGTGGTTTAGAAACTGCTGCTTGGCCTCTGAGACCACTTAGTCATCTTTTGGCCATAGATTCGCTAATTGGAGTCACTTGCTCTTTATTCAGTGCATTCTGTATCTGTGCAGAAGTTACCAAGTTGGCAAAATGGTTCAGAGTGATCTTCACTGTCCTCTTAGAAACCTTCAGTTTGGCCATGATTCGAGGCTGAGAATGCCCTTTTCACTTAATACATTTTCTTCTGATACATTCTGATACCATATTCCTCTCTGGCACAATGCTACTTGGTATGAAATGCTCTTATGGGAAAACTGGAAGATTTATTATAGATGAACAATGGCTGCAGTTTATTAACTTAAACGAGCTTAGAATGAATAGATCAGATCCACCTGAGCATTGTCTTTTGAACAAAAAGGAGTTGATATGATCAATTTCCCAAAGGTGCTTACTTGCAAGTCAGTGGGGTTAAATACTAATGGGCTCTGAAGTTATGCTGATTATATTATTTGTAATGGAAAACAGTATACAAGTTTCAGCAGAACCAATTTCACCAGTGGTCTCAGACCTTTGGCCCCCACTGTATGTTTACAGTTGTCATGTCATGTCAGATTTATTTCTATAGCACTTTTTTACAATGGAGCATTGTCTCAAAGCAAATTTACAATTTAAATTATCTTCTGATATCTATAAAGCCTAGGGTGACAGTGGCAAGGAAAGACTCCCTCAACGTCATAAGGAAGAAACCTTGAGAAGACCAAGTCTGAAAAAAGGACCCAACCTGTTATATATAAGAATTAAATGATCAAGTTTACAGTAATAGTTTAAATAAACAGAAGCTAAACAAATATTAACAGACAGAACTTATTTTAAAATATTATAATTAATAATAACAAGAGTAAAAGCCACTGTAGGACCTTGTGTGCTTGGCGGGAAAGTTTTGGTTACATGGCAACCTCAGAAAACCAGAGGAGGGAAAGAGTTACTGCCCTCTGTAGTTTGGGTAACGTGCCGCTTTTAAATTGAAGTTTGGAAATTTTGTAAACTGCAGACCATTAGATCATTTGGATATTAACCAAATAGCTTGTCATATTTACATTTACAGCATTTAGCAGACGCCCTTATCCAGAGCGACTTGATTGATACAGTGACCTCTGTCATTGCCAACAAAGGTTATGTTACAAAGTATTGAGTTGAACTTTTGTTATTGACCAAACACTTATTTTCCACAATGATTTACAATTAAATTCTTTAAAAATCCTGCAATGTGATTTCCTGGATTTTTTTTCTGATTTTGTCTCTCATAGTTGAAGTGTACCTATGATGAAAATTACAGACCTCTCTCATCTTTCTAAGTAGGAGAACTTGCACAATCAGTGGCTGACTAAATACTTTTTGGCCCCACTGTATATTCTCAAGTAAGTCATTGTAGTCATTGAACATGAAGAAAGCACTGTAGTCCTGTGTCAGTCTTTGCTTCCTTAGTGGGCCAAGGTATTCCTGTTACATCACCATGGTTACCCGTGCGTGGTTTATGCTGTCACTGCTTATATGGTGTTGGAGATCTGGTCTAGCTCATCACTGATGGATGCTGCATGACCATGCTGTTTTTCATCATAGGATCAGAAGTTATGCACATGACCTTGAGCATGCTGTATTTGTGCACCCATAGTTTGGAGTAAGATTGTGGGTGGGTGGAAACATCAAACTCAGCCTGATACAACTGAGGACAGAAGAGGTGAGGCAACAGGACACACACAATTAGCTCTTAGGAAGCTGCATGTAGATAGCTTCATCTGCATTCTGTACTCATTTCCCTGTCTCTCTCTCCCTCTGTTGCTTTATCCCTCCAGATGGCATTTTCTGCCAATTACTGTTTGTCTGCTCAGAGTTCCTTCTCCTTCGCCACCTCATCCTCCACGACACATTTGTGGCTAACACACTTAATATGCAAAGCACGCTGTACTTTTGAGTTAACTCGCCTCATCTCTCCCCTTGAACACTTTTGTCCTGCAGTGACTTCTGCTGACTGCCATTGTACTTTTTTTGCATACATTTGAAATGGAAAGTCTTATACCTTTGCACAGAGGGTGTATTTTTACTCTCGTTAAAAAGGACTCGCTCACTTTTCGCACAAACAATGGTGTGACGTACACGGACACCTCCACAATTACTGGCACCACTGATAAAGATGTCTGAAAATGTGTGTTAAAATGAAAGATTTTAGTCCTTTGGGTGAATAAGCTCACACTTGAAAAATGAGACAATTACAACCGTTAATTGAAGGAAGAATTAAGAAATTGATTGCTTGATTTCCCCAAAAAAGAAATGATTGGCACCTCTGCACTTAATACTTTGTACAATCTTTGCCAATAAAACAGCACTTGGTCTTCTCCTATAACATCTTATAAGGTTGGAGAATGCAGAGCAGGGAATTTGAGACCATTCCTCTTTACAGAACCTCTGCAGATCCTCCAGGGTTCTAGGCAGTGGTGGACAGTAACAAACTAAATGTAATATGTTACGGTATTTCAGTAGTTTTTTCATGTATCGTTACTTTACTGAAGTATTTCCATTTTGGGCAACTTTTTACATCTTGGGTGTCAAATATCTTACTTTTTACTCCACTACATTATAGGAAATCTGTTGTTCCTTTTGTGTGCATAAAAACGTAACATACGAAAATGAAAGAAGCATGAAGCAAATAAAACCAGTCAGGGTACAGCACACACTTTTTATGACTTGTTAGACTAATTAATACCATTCGGTTAAAAGATCGCTGACACTGGAGGTTTTTAATCTAAAATGAGTTGATTAAGCAAGAGTCTTGATAATAAGACATTAGAGCCATAACAACTCATGGTACTTTCACTTTCAATACTAACATAACATAACGTGACATGTTACATAGTGGGACTGTGGTAGCCCAGTGGTTAAGATACTGGACTCTGGAGCAGAACGTCGAGTGTTCAAATCCCACCTCTACTAAGCTGCCACTGTTGGGTCCTTGAGCAAGACCCTTAACCCACAAACGCTTGGATTGTAAGACTGTATCAGTTGTAAGTCTCTCTGGATAAGGGCGTCTGCTAAATGCTGTAAATGTAAAATGCTGAAGTGGGGGTCTAAAGGGAGGACTACTTTTACTGGAGTAATATTTTACCTTAGGTATCTCTCCTTTATCTCAAGCACCAATGGTTCGTCCTTGCCCAAAATATGCCAATTAAACATTGTTTTTTTCAATTTAAGATTTAGCCAATTCACCAGACGTTGAATTTCGTACAGCTAATTTTTTTACCAATCTGTACCAGGGGTGCAAATAAAAGGTCTCGAAGACATTTGTTCATAATATTGAAATGATTGCCTAAGCTGGGAAAATTTAGAGCCCGGGATTTGTATTGATTCATACACTGGGTCATTACCGTTCTGTTTTGAAGCAGTGCTGCTGGAGAAAGAACACTGAGAGTAGATGCGGGGAGCCTAATTATTTTCCATTTTCTGCAGCACTCTCTGTTCACTCACAATTACGCTGGAAATTTAGCTGAAAGTACAAAAGATCTCATTGTGCTTATTCCAGCAAAGTGCAAAAAAAAAAAAAAGATTATGACTCTGACTTAACATGTTTTTGAAACTTTTCTCATTGTAATATGGAACAGAAATGTGGGGATTATCAAGACATGGTGTTTAAATTAAACTGCAATTATGGATAGAGACACTCATTGACTTGGTCTTTACATTAATAATAGTGATTCAAAACAGAATCACATCGCATTGTGAATTAGGCTTTAAGTATAATTTATATAAAACTCAAACATCTCAGCGCACTTGCTTAAACTTGTACGAGTTGAGCAGCGCGACTCATCTCAGCCGAAACTCGATTCCCGATTCACGATTCAGTACACAGTGATTCAGATTCACAATAGTCATTGCTCAGTGAAGAGCTCCGCTATTGCTATCGAGTTTTTCTTTATTTTTACATCTGGAGTACTGTATTTTAATGCAAATAAATCACCATGGGTCCTAAAAAGGGTTGTACTGACTGCCAACCGAAATGGAGTTAGCAGTTAGCATTAGCAGTTATGCTAGCACCCAGAGTTCAATAATGTAGTAAGTGTTTTGCTTTTATTTTTTACTTTCAATCCATTGCTCACTAAATTACATGAGATTTTTCAACACTTTGTTATAAAATAAGCTTTGTGTTAATGATTTTGGCCAACGGTAGCTTAATGTAAGTTATGATACAGTATAGACCGCTGTACCAAACACCTCACTTTTCTCATGAACATTATGGCCCCACGGGATGAGATCTTGCATGGAGCCCCAGATCGAGGGAGATTATCAATGGTCTTGTATGTCTTCCATTTTCTTACAGTTGCTCCCACAGTTGACTTATTCACACCAACCTGCTTGCCTGTTGTAGATTCACTCTTCCCAGCCTGGTGCAGGTCTACAATTTTCGTCCTGGTGTCCTTCAACAGCTCTTTGGTCTTGGCCATGACTGAGTTTGGAGTCTGACTGTTTGAGTCTGTGGACAGGTATACAGATAACGAGGTCAAACAGGTGCCATTAATACAGGTAATGAGTGGAGGACAGAAGAGCTTCTTAAAGAAGAAGTTACAGGTCTGTGAGAGCCAGAAATCCTGCTTGTTTGTGGGTGACCGAATACTTATTTTCCACCATGATTTACAATTAAATTATTTAAAAATCCTACAATGTGATTTCCTGGATTTTTTTTTCTCATTTTCTCTCTCATAGCTGAAGTGTACCTATGATGAAAATTACAGAACCTCTCTCATCTTTCTAAGTAGGAGAACTTGCACAATCAGTGGCTGACTAAATACTTTTTTGCCCCACTGTACATCTGCCTACACCTAGTAAATTCCAGGGTTAGGCTCCAGACGCTGCCCTGACCAGGATAAGAAGGAAAAAAAATGGGATACTTTGCTGAGAACAATACTGAGCAGAGGTCATTTTAATGTCCAGTGCTTTGCATTTTATGACGCTTACATCTGTATTGGTTCTTGGTTGAAGTCCCCAAGCTTAGCCTGATCAATCATACCATCATGTAGCAATGATTTGAATATCACTCTGATAAAATAACCTATTGGCTCTAAAACCCCACATACAAAAACCTTAAATGGAATTTTCCACTCACTTTGATGACAACACTTTAAAGCTCTTTTATAGTGTAAGCAACTTTGATATTTGGCTTATTTTCCTTCTCATTCAAACACCATATTAAGACAAATATGCTTTTGTTTGTTTGTCGACAAAAAATGCCAAACCTCCAGCACATGCTTTCTTAACCTTCCTTTGAGAGTCCATTCTGTCAGGTAAAGTACTTCAAAATTCAAAGTTCTGATTAACAACAGGGCCCCTGGACAGGGTGCCAATCCATCATGGGCCACTCAAACTCGTACACTAGGGCCATTTTACATTTACATTTACAGCATTTATCAGACGACCTTATCCAGAGCGACTTAGGGAAGTGCTTTTTATTCTTTCTAGCAGACCAAACCTCACATTAGTACAAGTAAGCAATAGCCCAAGAACACAACTCAGCGAGATCCTGCTAGGATCTGATGGAGGCAAATCAACAATACACACTAGCAAAGGGTTTTTTTTTAATGTAGCTGCATTTTCAGACTTCTGTCTTTCAGTCTGAGTGAAGAGGTGAGTCTTTAACATAATCAGTTTAACTTAAAGCATGTCTGTGGATTATGGGAGGAAACCGGAGTACCCAGAGTAAACCCATGCAGACATGGGGAGGACATGCAGACTCCACACAGAAAGGACCCAGAAGACTCCAACTGTAATCGAACCCAGGACCTTCTCGCTGTGAGGCAACATTCATTTGATTCTGACAACTCCTTCTTGGTGAGTTATTTCTGTCAGTGAGTGTATAATAAATAAAATAATAAATAATTCAAATCGAGAATATAACTTGAGTCATGGTCTTGCCCGTGTTCTGCCTTTATATCCCTTGAAAAGTATTTTCCCATTTGCACACTGAAATGTTTCAATATCTTCTCAGCAGTTGTGCTTAGACAAATAATGTAGTGCCTTAGTTGCTAGCCTTTGCCTTTTCATTCAGCGGTTTCTCTGTGAGTCTGAACAATTAAATCCTGAAAAAACAAATGGCAGTATCACCTGTCCTCCACCCTTTGGCACACCAGAGGTTAGGTAATACCTCACAGCCCCAAGTTTCTGAGTATCTGGTGGCTCGTTTTCCACCACAGTTGGTAGACTGGCTACTCTAAATTGCCGCTGCATGGCACTAATGCCATACGCATATCCTACCCATATACAGTGGTGTGAAAAAGTGTTTGCCCCTGTCCTGATTTCCT
Source organism: Ancistrus triradiatus (assembly GCA_025084515.1). Classification (NCBI taxonomy): domain Eukaryota; kingdom Metazoa; phylum Chordata; class Actinopteri; order Siluriformes; family Loricariidae; genus Ancistrus; species Ancistrus triradiatus. The sequence continues at coordinate 41,229 of JAJAGP010004203.1, read as the reverse complement.
ATTTTTTTACATGTTTGTCACACTTAAGAGTTTCGAAACATCAAACCAATTTAAATATTAGTCAAAGACAGCACAAGTAAACACAAAATGCAGTTTTAAATGAAGGTGTTTATTATTAAGGGAGAAGAAAATCCAAACCTACATGACCCTGTGTGAAAAAGTGATTGCCCCCTAAACCTAATATCTGGTTGTTCCACCCTTAGCAGCAACAACTGCAACCAAGCGTTTGTGATAACTTGCAATGAGTCTTTTACAGCGCTGGAATTTTGGCCACTCATCAGAATTGTTGTAATTCAGCCACATTGGAGGGTTTCCAGCATGAACGGCCTTTTTAAGCTCATGCCACAGCATCTCAATAGGATTCAGGTCAAGACTTTGACTAGGCCACTCCAAAGTCTTCATTTTGTTTTTCTTCAGCCATTCAGAGCTGGACTTGCTGGTGTGTTTTGGATCATTGTCCTACTGCAGAACCCAAGTTCGTTTCAGCTTGAGGTCACGAACAGATGGCCAGACATTCTCCTTCAGGTTCTTTGGTAGACTGCAGAATTCATAGTTCCATTTATCATAGCAAGTCTTCCAGGTCCTGAAGCAGCAAAACAGCCCCAGACCATCACACTACCACCACCATATCTTACTGTTGCTATAATGTTCTTTTCTGAAATGCTGTGTTACTTTTACGCCAGATATAATGGGACACACCTTCCAAAGAGTTCAACTTTTGTCTCGTCAGTCCACAGAATGTTTTCCCAAAAGTCTTGGGGATCATCAAAATGTGTTCTGGAAAAAATGAGACAAGCTTTAATGTTCTTTTTGCTCAGTAGTGGCTTTCGTATTGGAACTCTGCCATGCAGGCCATTTCTGCCCAGCCTCTTTCTTATGGTGAAGGCATGAACACTGACCTTAACTGAGGCAAGTGGGGCCTGCAGTTCTTTGGATGTTGTTGTGGGGTCTTTTGTGACCTTTTGGATAGTCGCCGCTGCGCTCTTGGGGTAATTTTGGTCGGCCGGCCACTCCTGGGAAGGTTCACCACTGTTCCATGTCTTCGCCATTTGTGGATAATGGCTCTCACTGTGGTTCGCTGGAGTCCCAAAGCTTTAGAAATGGCTTTATAACCCTTTACAGACTGATAGATCTCAATTACTTTCTTTCTTAATTATTCCTGAATTTCTTTGAATCTCGGCATGATGTGTAGCTTTTAAGGATCTTTTGGTGTACTTCACTTTGTCAGGGAGGTCCTATTTAAGTGATGTCCTGATTGAGAACAGGTGGGGCAATAATCAGGCCTGGGTGTGGCTAGAGACAGTGAACTCAGGTGTGATAAACCATAGTTATCACATAGTTATATTAGTTTTAACGGGGGTGGGGGGCAATCACTTTTTCACACAATAATAAACACCTTCATTTAAAAACTGCATTTTGTGTTTACTTGTTAGTCTTTGATTAATATGTACATCGGTTTGATGTTCTGAAACGCTTAAGTGTGACAAACATGCAACAACATAGGAAATCAGGAAGGATGCAAACAACTTTTCACAACACTGTGGATAGTGCGTTGTTCAGGAAAACAATCCTCAGAGTTGCCGAGACTCAGCTCTGACTTGACCGCATTTGCATGTGCACAAACATCAATAGTAAGAACACAACAGTATGAATATCTATGGACACTAAACAAAAAAGATTCTCTTTGTGTTTACTTCAACTTATTAGGCCAAGTTTAGTCAAAGCACAGGATTGCTAAAGGAGTTGAGATATGCGTATGCGCAGAGAAACATTTACATTTACATTCACAGCATTTAGCAGACGCCCTAATCTGGAACGGCTTACTGAAGTTCTTTGTGTTCTTCTACGTAGACGTTACCTCATACTAGTTCAAATAGGCAACAGCAAAAACACAATCCAACTAATTCCTGATAGGATTTGCTGTAGGTAAAGGCTAGTTTTGTAGTCAAGACCCCTATAACCGAGTCCAAGTCGACTGAGACGAGAACGAGACCAGATTAAGATTTTATGAATAAATATGCAAGAATAAAAAGAAGAAATTTGGAAAAAAAATAATAATAATTTTGCAATTCATTACTTTGTAATACATGTATTATACATTAAATAATACAGCTACAGTGGGGCAAAAAAGTATTTAGTCAGTCGCTGATTGTGCAAGTTCTCCGACTTAGAAAGATGAGAGAGTTCTGTAATTTTCATCATAGGTACACTTCAACTATAAAGAGACAAAATGAGAAAGAAAAATCCAGGAAATCAGGGTTTGTAGGGTTTTTAAAGAATTTAATTGTAAATCATGGTGGTAAATAAGTATTTGGTCAATAAATTTGGTTCAACTCAATACTTTGTAACATAACCTTTGTTGGCAATGACAGAGGTCAAACGTTTCCTGTAAGTCTTCACCAGGTTTACACACACTGTAGCTGGTATTTTGGCCCATTCCTCCATGCAGATCTCCTCTAGAGCAGTGATGTTTTGGGGCAACACGGACTTTCAACTCCCTCCACAAAGTTTCTATGGGGTTGAGGTCTGGAGACTGGCTAGGCCACTCCAGGACCTTGAAATGCTTTTTACGGAGCCACTCCTTCGTTGCCCGAGCGGTGTGTTTGGAATAATTGTCATGCTGGAAGATCCAGCCACGTTCCATCTTCAATGCTCTCACTGATGGAAGGAGGTTTTGGCTTAAAATCTCACGATACATGCCCCGTTCATTCTTTCCCTCACACGGATTCAGTCGTCCTGTCCCCTCTGCAGAAATACGCCCCAAAGCCTGGATGTTTCCAACCCCATGTCTTCACAGTTAAGGTTATGGTGCAACTCAACATTCTTCTTCCTCCAAACACGGCGAGTTGATTTTTAAACCAAAAAGTTCTATTTTGTGGTTCTTCATCCGACCACATGATCCTTCTCCCATCCTCTTCTGGATCACCCATATGCCGCTCTGTGGCAACTTCATCAGACATGGCCTTGACATGCCTAACTGCGCTTAAGAGGGGCACGCCTGCTGCCCACCCGCATCACTCCTCGACACGTCCCCCTCATCAGGCGTAGTGTGGTTAGATGAATGTAGCCTTGTTTTTCTACTTTAGTCCACAGGTCATACTGCCAGGTCACTCATCAGTGTTCCCCCTCCGTGTAGTTCTTTGGATTTTCTGCTCAGCCGTTCTCATGATTCAATCTTGTGTGTTTCATTTTCTTCCAACCAATTGCTCTCCACAGTTGGATTTAACTTCACAACCAAAAACCCTCACCTGCTTGCCTCTTGTAGATTCACCCCAGCCTTGTTGCAGTGGCTACAATTTTTTCTTCCTGGTGGTCCTTCGAGCAGCTCTTGGGTCCTTGGCCATGTTAACTTTTTGCGAGCTTTGACTGTTTTTGAGCTGTGGACAGTTTGTCTTTGATACAGATAACAAGGTCAAACCTAGCGTTCCCCATAATTCACAGGTTACGAGTGACGGACAGAAGAGCTTCTTAAGAAGAAGTTACAGGTCCTTGATCGCCGAAATCTTGCGTTGTTTTGTGAGATGACCAAATATTTATATATTCCACCATGATTTACAATTAAATTGATTTAAAAAAACCATCCTCACCATACCTCTTTTGCCCCACTGTATGTAATATCATTAATCATTAATTAATAAATACACAGCACTTTAATCCACTAAATTTTGTAAATAATTTGACTAATCTATCTTAAAGTATTTATTAATTATTTATTATAATTTATAATCCATCAGTCAATTCCGTACCCCATAATCTGATTGGCCTGAGATACGAATTCTTCCCGCTGCTTTTATTGACGATAATTGCACTTCCCGACGCTCTAATAAAGTATTTACTCCACGGCATACACACGTAACTCCGCACACGATACCTACCCACGCTCTCTAAAAAAAAACAAAACATCAGCCACAAGATCTTTATCGCAGTACAACCACCACTGCCAAAATGAAAGCTACTAATTAGTTTACAAATCATTGGTTTTGAAAAGTATTTAGAATTCTGGCAGATAAGCTATTTAATGACTCAATCTGAGCCAACAGGTTTATAATGACCTTTAGGATTTTGGAAGACGCTGGAAAACAGTGAAACTAAGATACAGACTCCTTTAAAATGAAACGTCCTCTCTTAATGATTCACAGCTCGACTAGAAGAGAATGAGACTGCCGAGCAGTTTTAGTCTCATCAACAAAATGAACCTGAATCAGCTCATGCCCTCATAAAGCATGAAGACGGTTCGTTTTGCTGGAGTTAAACTTTCATTAAAACAACCATCTTCATCTGAAAATGGTTTGGTTATCTGTAATGTCAAGTCAAGTCACGTCCAGATTTACTTTACAAGATAACAGCTATCATTACTCTTACCAATCGGAGCTATTGTCTCAAAGCAACTTTTAACACGTTAGGACTTATTCTCCTAATAACTCCGTCCACCATCCCAAATCGAGCGAGCCTAGGTGCGACGTGGCAAGGAAAAACTCCCTAGTCTCTTAGGAAAGAAACCTTGGGAGGACACCAAGACTCAAAAAGGGACCCAAACCAATCCTTAGGGCGGCGTAGCATGATAAATCTAACAAGCGCAACACTAAAGTTTCTATGGAGTCAAAGTTCGAATAGTATATTTGAAGTATGCAATCGACATTAAGTGGCCCGGGTATGATGATAAATCTAAGAGCGAACTAAAGTCATGGAGTCAAAGTTCGAATAGAATGTGAAGTATGCACATCGACATTAAGTGGCCCGGGTATGATGATAAATCTAAGAGCGAAACTAAAGTCCAGCTCTAACCCAGAGAAGCTCCTGATGCTCTATTAGTCTGCCAGTACATTTCTGACTGATCAGATTAACACTAAGAGCTTCATCATACAAACTTATAATCACTAATCAAACGGGATCCTAGACTTTGGTTTAACACCAGAATCTCACTCTGATTTGCTTCAGTCGGTAGAATAGTGGGTCCTAGTAACAGAATGCCTTATAAACCCCACCCATTTTATTTGCTGAATGTAAATAAACTTTCTTTTTAATAAATTAAAACTTAACAATCGATATATTTGTGTTTATTGTCTGTTTATTGGCTCGACTTTAATGGCTGAAGGGCTTAGTCGCGGGGTACGATAGAATGGAACTATTTTACCTCACGGAAGGCTGATAAGCAGATCGTTTTTGTCCTCTATCTTAAAATCTAACAATAAATGGCGATAACAGAACTGTAGTATAATCGCAATAATACACTCGAGGTCGTGCCTATGACCACATCACACCCGTGCCAATATATCAACGTTAAAGCACTCAATCTTGTGCATTATTGCTTAAGTAATGCAATAATAAGGGCTTCACTCAGACATTTTTGGGGGAGTTTTAACACATATGGCATGCTTTTTTTATACAACATGCACAATATCTGTTTTGTATTTGTAGCAAACCACTTACTATATGATTTAATACACGTGTAATAGCAGGTGATGTTTTCAAATTATTAAATTATTATATTATGAAATGATGTTAGGTGAAAAGAATATAAAGACTATAACGTTAAATATTATATATAATGTTAGAGGTGTGATATAATGCTATCCTTGAAACATTCGGGTAAAACAACCTGGAGACGCCTCTGGTCAGAACTTCATCAGAAGTCACTACATAAAGTCAGCTGAATATAGCCAACAACATCCATTCTATCCATTCTGTCTATTTAGTCGGCGTTTGAAGACAGCAAGAGACTGATATTCAGACATCCAGTACTTCACCGTAGAGTCTTGACGCTTGTTTTCCTTTAATCTTAAGTGGTGGCTCCACTCGAGACAACCTTGTGTCTCTGAGGGTACAAGGTACAGAGTGGGGTTTGATTAGAGCTTTTAGATCAGTAGGTATAAGAAGGCATCAGGATTTTGAATCTGATATGGGCAGCTACAGGGTGCCAGCAAAGAGAACGCAGTAATAAGTTGAGGTGAGAAAACTTGACCTTACAGTCTTGTTCCAAATTCTAATGGAAAGCTCTTTTAGAAGAACAAAGGTTGTTGTAGCAGCAAAGGTGGGCGGACAAACACCATATTAATAGCCATAATTGGGATGTTTTTTTGTTTTATTTTTTTCAATGTTCTATTGATTAAGGTTTTGACATAAGAAATGACAAATCAATGGATTTCAGAAAGAAAAGAAGAACTTGTTAATATGCCTGTACATATTAACAAGAATTAACAAGTCCTATCACCCCTAAACCCCACCCACCACCAAACCCTTTGACTCTTCTTCAAGGAAAAAGAAGGGAAAAAAATAAATAAATAAAATATAATAAATGAATAAATTAAAAATTAACTGGCTTATTATTACTAAAAATAAATATCTAAATTTTAAAATGGTAATTGTAATATACAGATGTCAAATGGAAAAAACAGAGAACATAATTAAAGAAAATGTAATAAACAAAATAAACAATAAATTCAAGACAAAACAATATTATGAAGAATATAATAAAAAAAAGAGACTATAAAATGAGACAACATAATACAATTGTATATGCAGGATTTTACACACACAGTTTTGTTTACTAACAAAACAGACATTCATTTCCCGCTTTTCTATCGGGCATGAATTATTCATTGTTTAGATTTTATATCATCTTTTGTGAGGGGAATAAACACAACACATCAAAAGAAAGCAAAAATACAGTGCAACCAAAGGAGGGAATGCTAAATAAATATAATGAATATTTTATTAAATATGCCTAATAAAAAGAAAAGCACTTCATTCAATATCCGTGAGCCGCAGGTATGTGAGGCACACCTGTGCTTTGGGTAAACCCCCCACTTGTGTGCGCAACCCGCAGCTAACTGTCCGAACAGCGCTCAAGTCTTAAGGTCTGCCGTCTGAGTAGTGATGGGAGCAATTTTAGCATTAAGCGCTCAGCACACACATAACTCCACTCTGAATGTGAGACAAAGCAGGTGACTGATGCAAAACGTACGATACGACCAGAACAGTTAGCAGTCTTAGTGCAAACAAAAAGATCTTGGATCTTAAGCAACAGTGACAATAATATTGACAAAAGCTCCTTTTACAAACCTGCTGTGGATCCTCAGCGGTTCTTTATGAAAACCTCTACAAACGCAGTAGCTGGTTGTCATGGTGTTTTGTCTGTTTACATTCCTCTATTGTGGACCTTTCATGGAGGAAATCATTAGTGAGGACGAGAAAAAGAAACAATTCAAGGTCCAGTGCAAGAAAAAAAAGTGAGACGTGTTCAAAAGAAGATGTTTTAAGTCTGAAGTGAAAATCTCAGTGAAGAAACACAGTGGTGCTTGAAAGTTTGTGAACCCTGCTGAGATTTCTGCATAAATATGGCCTAAAACATCGTCAGATTTTCACACAAGTCCTAAAAGTAGCTCAAGAGAACCCAGTTAAACAAATGAGACAAAAATATTATACTTGGTCATTTATTTACTGAATAAAATGATCCAATATTACATATTAGGGAGTGGCAAAAGTATGTGAACCTCTAGAATTAGCAGTTAATTTGAAGGTGAAATTAGAGTCAGACGTTTTCAATCAATGGGATGACAATCAGGTGTGAGTGGGCACCCTGTTTTATTTAAAAATCAGGGATCTATCAAAGTCTGCTCTTCACAACACATGTTTGTGGAAGTGTATCATGGCACGAACAAAGGACATTTCTGAGGACCTCAGAAAAAGAGTTGTTGATGCTCATCAGGCTGGAAGAGGTTTCAAAACCATCTCTAAAGAGTTTGGACTCCACCAATCCACAGTCAGACAGATTGTGTACAAATGGAGGAAATTCAAGACCATTGTTACCCTCCACTGGAGTGGTCGACCACCAAAGATCACTCCAAGAGCAAGGTGTGTAATAGTTGGCGAGGTCACAAAGGACCCCAGGGTAACTTCTAAGCAACTGAAGGCCTCTCTCACATTGACTAATGTTAATGTTCATGAGTCCACCATCAGAAGAACATTGAACACCAATGGTGTGTATGGCAGGGTTGCAAGGAGAAAGCCACTGCTCTCCAAAAAGAACATTGCTGCTCATCTGCAGTTTGCTAAAGATCACGTGGACAAACCAGAAGGCTATTGGAAGAATATTTTGTGGACGGATGAGACCAAAATAGAACGTTTTGGTATAAAAGAAGAGCGTTATGTTTGGAGAAAGGTAAACACTGCATTCCAACATAAGAACCTTATCCCATCTGTGAAACATGGTGGTGGTAGCATCGTGGATTGGGGCCTCTTGCTGCATCTGGGCCAGGAAGCTTGCATCATTTGATGGAACAATGGAATACTGAATTTTATTAGAGAATTCTAAAGGAAAAATTTGTCATGCATGTCATGAACTAATCTCAAGAGAAGGGGGTCATGCAGCAAGACAACGACCCTCAGCAAACAAGGTTCTACCAAAGAATGGGTAAAAGGAAGAATAAAGTTCATGTTTTGGAATGGCCAGACACAAGCCCTGACCTTAATCCAATGGAACTGTTGTGGAAGGGGACCTGAAGAGAGCAGTAAATGTGAAGACCCACCAACATCCCAGAAGCTGAAGCTGTTCTGTATGGAGGAATGGGCCCTAAAATTCCTCCAAGCCGGTGTTGCGGACTGATCAAAAGTTACAGGAAACGGGGCACGTTTAGCTGCAGTTATTGGCTGCACAGGGGGGTACACCAAGATACTTGAAAGCAAAAAGGTTCACAGACTGGTTGCCACGACTAAACTATATAAATTGGATATGTTCCTCTTTCTGATACTTTGAGGATTTGGGGAAATTAATCTGATGATGTTTTCGGTCATTATGCAGAAATACAGGCAAAATTTTCTAAAGGATTTGTCACCAAAATTTCAGCACAACCACTGAACAACATGGGGAACGCAACAACATACACAGTATCCAAAGCCTAGTTATACCCGTCACTCCCTCCACGAAACCACAGGTGTGCCTTGGAAACATTTTTTGCCACATAAATAAACACAAATATTATGTAAATGATGAAAAGAGACAACCGCAATTCCAGAACAATACAAAAAACAAGCGGAACAATTATGCTGTCTCACAACAAGCAGCTTCTTGTCTGTAGACTTGTCTTTTTCTTATGAGTACGTAGGTAAATCCAGAACGGCACTAACTATAGGAAGTTAATCGTTCAAAATGACCAGCTCTCGACTTTTCCGGTATTTTTGATCGTACATTGCACGCAACCAACACATTTGTATTTTATGATGTGTTTTGAATTTGTTCGCATTTCTGAGTTTGCTGTTGCTATTATTATGATTTGTGTTGTTTTTGAATTTGTTGTTGTGTTTGAGTTTATATTTTGTTTTTGTCAGCTTTGTTGTGGTTTTCTGAGTTGCTTTTGTTTTTAGTTTGTTGTTTTTACGAGTTTATTGTCCGGTGGTGGAAAACAGAGCCGGGGGTGGGTGTGGCGGAGGGGGCTGTATGTGACCGTGTGAAAGCCAGTGGATGGTGGGATTTTGTAGTTACATGTTGGCCAGTGTCTTGAAAATTGGTTGTTTGTCATTTGTGAAGTGAATGATTGTGTTTTCTGATTTTGTTTTTGTGTGTTTATGACCGTTTGCTGTTCTATTTTATGATTTAGGAGAGATAAGAGGCGAAAGAGGTACACTGTTCATTCAGGCTTTTTTGTTTTTTTTTTTTTCGCCTTCAAAGTGGTTTTTTGAGGAAGGTGGGGGGATGGCCCGATGGGGGATGGGGTGGGGGGGGACAGAGGCGCTGGTCGGGGGGGAGGGGGTCCAGCCGGGAGTGGGCAGATGTGGGTGGTTTGGAGGGATGAGGGGTGTTGGGATAAGTTTTGTGTTATTGTGTTTGATTAAATTTGATGCTTTGTTGTTGATTAGTGTTGTGTTTCATTTTTGGTGTTGTGGTTTTGACTGGACAGATGAGTTGCAGACGGGACCTGGCGGAGGGTCAGGGGCGCGGGAATCTCCCTTGATAGAGCTGCCTGAGCGGGACAAGGATGTGACCGAGAGCAAGGATGCTTCCCAGTATCCCTTCGTAGGTGCGCGACGGCGCGCTGGCGAGGAGTGGAAAGAGAAGGGGGCATATGGGGGCGGGCTGGGTAACGCTGGGGTCAACGAGGGGATGGGCTCGGGACCTAGGGGGGTGCGGAAACTTGTTAGGATAAGGGCACGAGGGGGCGTCGGGGTGGGAGGAACCACGGCCCCCAAGCCGTCGTGGGGGGGTGCGGAGCGGGGTGAAGTGCAAGAGGGGGAGGGTGGACCGTTGAGGGGGACGAGTGGCTGGGGGGTGATAAGGGAAAGGGGGGGGGAGACGGGACAGGGTGGGGGGGGAAAGGGGGGATTAGGGAGGTAAGGGGGGGGGGGCGGAGGGGGTGGGGGGGGGAGGAGGACGGGGGTAGGGGGGGAAGGGTATGAGGGGAGGGTGTGGGCGGAAGGGGGTGGGGGGAGGTGGAGGGGGGGGGTGAAGTGGGGGGGGGGGGCTGAGGGGGATGGATGGGGGAAGAGGGGGGGTGGTGGGGGAGGGCTTATTGGGGAGGAAGTTTGTTAGTCGTGGGTTAAATGGCTGATGTTTTTGAGGTAGCTGTGGGGTTTTATTTTGTGGTGGTGTTTTGGAACTGTCCTGTGTGTTTCTGGAGTTGGTTTTTGTGGATAACTGATGTTTGCTGGTGTGTTTTTCAGGATTTGTCTGTGTTTAGAGTTTATTGTTGAGTTTTTGCAATCTTGTGTTGTGTTTCTGAGTGTTTGCTGTTGTAGTTTCCGGATGCTGGTTGTGTTTTTAATTCTGGCTCGGCTGACTCGCTCCGGCCCGGGGGCCAGTGGCGTATATGGGGCCCAGCTAAAAATGCGCCGGGGAATTCTTTTCTAAACGTCATTCAAGAAATCGGAGGGATTTTTTGTCACGTTATCGCCGCCATGTCCTAGACTGGCCCGCCTCGCTCGTCATGTCTCGTTCCGTGCCTGTCTTAGTGTGTACGTTTTCCTTCCTCCTATCATGGCCTCTCTCTTCCTCGCCCCGGTCTGCCAGAAGGGATAGTCTGAGCGTGTCACAGGTAGATCGAACTCAGCACAAGAAATGGGAAGGTTTGACTGTTTTTGTGTTTCTGAGTTTGCTGTTGTAGTTTCCGGATTTGCTGGTGTGTTTTTAATTTCCTGTTGTGTTTCTGAATTGGTTGTTTCATTTGTGACGTGCTGCTGTGTTTTCTGATTTGTTTTTGTGTTTCTGAGTTTGCTGTTGTATTTTATGATTTGCTGTTGTTTTTGAATTTGTTGTGTTTGAGTTTGATTTTGTTTTTAAACTTTGTTGTCGTGTTTCTGAGTTTGCTGTCATGTTTTCAGCTTTGTGTTGTTTTTGATTTGCTGATGTGTTTTCAGCTTTGTGTTGTGTTTCTGAGTTTGTTGCTGTGTTTTCAGTTTTGTTCTTGTGTTTCTTAAATTTGCTGCTGTTTTTGATTCGCTGTTGTGTTTTCATTTTGTTGTTGTGTTTTTGACTTTCCTGTTGTGTTTCTGGATTTGTTTTTGTGCTACTGAGTTTGCTGTTGTGTTTTCAACTTTGTTGTGTTTCCGAGTTTATTGTTGTGTTTTTGGATCTGGTGTTGTGTTTCTGATTTGCTGTTGAAGTGTCCGGATTTGCTGGTTTGTTTTTGTATTTCTTGTTGTGTTTGCTGTTGTAGTTTCAGATTTGTGGGTGTGCTTTTGAATTTACTGTTGTGTTTCTGAATTTGCTGCTGCACCATTGCATAGCAAAACACATTTGTTGTGAACCTACTTTTTGGCAAAAAGTATGTAGCATTAAATTCAGGGCTTCCTTGATATGTTCAGTTTCTTTATTTTATTGTATAAAGGCAACAGATCCCTTGAGGTCGTGCATTATCGCGAACATTAACTACAGATAAACTACAGATGATATAACAATGATGTTATTTGCGATAACACACTCCCTCTCGTGTTCTGTTGCTTAAATAAATGACATCAGCCGAGTCAAACCAAACAAGGGATTTTTCCTGGTTGTAGGTAGTGAGCCGAGAGATCTGTTTCTCCGGAGTGTTACAAACAAACAAAGTGCTATTGTGCGGAGCTGATGATGTAGCAACATGTTTATTCTGACGCATGGGGAACTACAACATAAAGCTCTCAAAAACAAAAGGCCGACTCAGGAACTCGTGTGCTTTCATACTGGCAGGAACCATAAGACATAAACACACCTCAGATAGGATGATACATTGGGAAATGAGTGTGTATCTCCAGGAACTGCGCACAACGTTTCAAACACGCGTGCAGTGTGAAATCACACAAAAGCAAGCACCTGCTCACAGATCAAACACTCTGTGGGGAGATCAAAAGGGAATGGGGCACTCCCCTTAAACACGTCGCTGCCAGAGCAGCCAAACAACACAGACGCCACTTCAAACCTGAGCTGCATTCATGTGAGATGTGAGAAACTCTAAGAAGCTCAGGTGAGCATGTCAAAGTCTTAGAACTTAAAGAGCTAAACTATGGAACAACCTGAACAATGTTCAGCGAGAAGAGTCGAGACACGCTGTGACTACCAGATGCTTTCCGAGCGCAATGTCAGGCAGCGACGGCAGAAACACGCCAGCTTAAATGCAGAACATTTGAGGAACAGCTGCTAGTACCTGGGCGGGCTGAACGCCTCTGAGGATCGAGTTTTGATGCTTGACAAGTGTAAAAAAAATGTCAATGAAAGTTACTTGTACCCAGACTTTATATACATGGCATGTAGTTGCCAGGTATTTCCCATGTAGCATGGAGATACTGAATGCTCATTCTGATATATACTGTACGTGTCCTGCTAGCTCGGACTGATCACTTTACAAATTTACATTTACATTTACAGCATTTAGCAGACGCCCTTATCCAGAGCGACTTACAGTTGGTACAGTCTTACAATCCAAGCAATTGTGGGTTAAGGGCCTTACTCAAGGACCCAACAGTGGCAGCTTGGCAGAGGTGGGATTTGAACCCTGGACCTTCTGGTCCATAGTCCAGTACCTTACCCGCTAGGCTACCACAGTCCCAAATAAAACCTGTTTGTGTAATGAAGTGAATTTTATTTTAATGGCATAGCAAAAGCTCTAAAGTGCAAAAACAAGTTCACAACAACAACAGCAATAACCCACACACAACACCAAACACAGTCTCTGAATTTGCTGATGTGTTTTCAGATTTGTTGTTGTGTTTCTGAGTTGTATCCTGTTGTAGCTTCTGATTTGTGGGTGTGTTTTGGCAGTCCTGTTGCGTTTCTGAATTTGCTGTTTTGTTTGACTTGCTGCTGTGTTTTCAGATTTCCTGTTGTGTTTCTGAATTTGTTGCTGATTTTCTGAATCGCTGCTGTGTTTTCAGCTTTGTTCCCGAGTTCCTGAGCTTTGTGTTGTGGTTTTGATTTGCTGTTGTGTTTTCAGCTTTTCTTTGTGTTTCTGAGTTTGCTTTTGTGTTCGAGATTTGTTGTTGTGTTTCTGAGTTTGCTGCTGTGTTTTTGTATTTGCAGATTTGTTGTTGTGTTTTCAGCTTTGTTGTATTTGAGTTTGCTGTTGTATTTTCAGATTTGTGGGTGTGGTTTTTGACTTCCTGTTGTGTTTCTGAATTTGTTGTTGTTGTTGATTTGCTGTTGTATTTTCATTTTGTTGTTGCATTTCTGACTGTGCTGATGTTTTTTCGGATTTGTGGGTGTGTGTTTGAATTTAATGTTGTGTTTCGGAATTTGTTGTTGCGTTTCTGACGAGATGAAGTGTTTTCAGAATTGTTGTTGTTTCTGATTTTGCTGTTGTGTTTTCATTTTGTTCTTGCATTTCTGACTGCGCTGATGTGTTTTCGGATTTGTTGTTTTTCCGAGTTTGCTGTTGTGTTTCTGAATTTGCTGATATGTTTTCGGATTCCCTGTTGTGTTCCTGAATTTGTTGTGTTTTCTTTTTTTGTTCATTTGCTTTGCATTTCAGGGCTTCCATGCAAAAGTGAAAGTGAAGTCGTGTCCAGAAACATTTTTCAGAATCGATTTCTTTTTTTTAATGTAGGCTGAGGAATTATTACAATTACTATATCATTCATACAACCAAGGAAAGCAAAAAATACCCTGCACCCAAAAGAGAAATGCAAACAAAAGTTCCTAAATAAATGTAAATGAATGTAATGAATGAATTTATGTTGTGTTTTCGGAATTTGTTGTTGCGTTTCTGACGAGATGAAGTGTTTTCAAGAATTGTGTTGTTTCTGATTTTGCTGTTTTGTTTTTCAGCTTTGTTTATTGTGTTTCTGAGTTTGTGGGTGCGGTTTTGAATTTCCTACATGTCGCGTTTCTGAATTTGTTGTTGCTGTGTTTTCAAGTTTGCTGTTTCGTGTTCTGAATTTGTTGTGCTGATTTTCTGAATCGCTGCTGTGTTTTCAGCTTTGTGTTGCTGGGTTTTGATTGCGCTAATGTTGTTTTTCGTAATTTCTCAGGATTTGTTGTTGTGGTTTTTGTATTTCAGATTTCGTTTTGGGAATTTTGTTGTTGCGTGTTTTCAGTTTGCTGTTGTGTTTTCGATTTTTGCTGATTTTCTGAATCGCTGTGTGTTTCAGCTTTGTGTTGTGGTTTTTTGATTTGCTAATGTGTTTTTTGTATTTTGTCAGATTTGTTGTTGTGTTTTTGTATTTGCAGATTTGGTTGTTTATGTTTTCATTCAGCTTTGTCGTATTTGAGTTTGCTGGTTGTATTTCAGATTGCTGCTGTTTTACAGCTTTGGCTCGTATTTTGAGTTTGCCTGTTGTATTTTCAGACTTGATGCTGTGTTTCCTGAATTTGCTCTTGTTTTCAGCTTTGTTGTGTTTCTGAGTTTTGATGTTTGTGCCTATGAGGTTTGCTGTGGTTTTTTTGCGTTTCTGACTTGCTGTTGTATTTACCGAGTTTGCTGTTGTGTTTTTCAGCTTTTGTTGTTGTGTTCCTGAGTTTGATGTTGTATTTTTTTTATTTGTGGGTGTGTTTCTGAATTTACCTGTTTGTGTTTCTGACTTTGTTGTGCATTTCTGAACTTGCTGCGATCTTTCTGAGTTTTGCCGTTGTGTTTTTCATCTTTGTGTGTTTTCTGAGTTTGCTGTTGTATTTTCTGATTGTGTGGGTGTGGTTTTTGACTTCCTGTTGTGTTTCTGAATTTGTTGTTGTTTTTGATTTGCTGTTGTATTTTCATTTTTGTTGTTGCGTTTCTGACTGTGCTGAGGTTTTTTCGGATTTGTGTGGGTGTGTTTTTTGAATTTAATGTTGTGTTTCGGAATGTGTTGTTGCGTTTCTGACATGATGAAGTGTTTTCAGAATTGTTGTTGCTTCTGAGTTTTGCTGTTGTGTTTTCAAAGCTTTGTTTTGTGTTCTCTGATTTGCTGTGTTGTGTTTCTGAGTAGATGTGTGTTTGCTGGTTTGTGGGTGCGGTTTTGAATTTTTCCTGTCGCGTTTCTGAATTTGTTTGTTGCTTTGTTTTCAAGTTTGCTGTTGTGTTTTCATTTTGTTCTTGCATTTCTGACTGCGCTGATGATGTTTTCGGGATTTGTTGTTTTTTCCCGAGTTTTGCTTGTTGTGTTTCTGAATTTGCTGATATGTTTTCGGATTCCCTGTTGTGTTCCTGAATTTGTTGTGTTTTCTTTTTTTGTGTTCATTTGCTTTGCATTTCAGGGCTTCCATGCAAAAGTGAAGTCGTGTCCAGAAACATTTTTCAGAATCGATTTCTTTTTTTTAATGTAGGCTGAGGAATTATTACAATTACTATATCATCATACAACCAAGGAAAGCAAAAATACCCTGCACCCAAAAGAGGAAATGCAAACAAAAGTTCCTAAATAAATGTAATGACCAATTTATTAAATGTGTGTCTATCTTGCCTAATAAAAGCAAAGATGTTAAAATAAAAGCTGCACAGTCTTTGTATGCATGACTGCATTCCAATAGCATTACACCATTGTTTTGTGAATCTTGTATTACTGTAAAGTTTCAAGCTTAAATATTGTGGTTTATTTATTCTGCTTAAACTGTCAGACAGTGGTGTTAAACTTAGCACAGCTCATACGGATATCACGCCAGCTAAAAGCACTTCATTCAATATCCGTGAGCCGCAGGTATGTGAGGCACACCTGTGCTTTGGGTAAACCCCCGACTTGTGTGCGCAACCCGCAGCTAACTGTCCGAACAGCGCTCAAGTCTTAAGTCTGCCGTCTGAGTAGTGATGGGAGCAATTTTAGCATTAAGCGCTCAGCACACACATAACTCCACTCTGAATGTGAGACAAAGCAGGTGAATGATGCAAAACGTACGATACGACCAGAACAGTTAGCAGTCTTAGTGCAAACAAAAAAGATCTTGGATCTTAAGCAACAGTGACAATAATATTGACAGAAGCTCCTTTTACAAACCTGCTGTGGATCCTCAGCGGTTCTTTATGAAAACCTCTACAAACGCAGTAGCTGGTTGTCATGGTGTTTTGTCTGTTTACATTCCTTTATTGTGAACCTTTCATGGAGGAAATCATTAGTGAGGACGAGAAAAAGAAACAATTCAAGGTCCAGTGCACACATTTAGAAAAAAGGAGTGAGATAAAGTAGTGAGTTTTGGCCTGAAGTGAAAACTTCAATCATTTGTCATACCTTTGTATGAGAAGAGAAGCATAATTAAGCTACATAGTTGGATGTTGGCAGCACAGAGCTCAAGGCAGGAACCAAATCCAGACATTGAAACAATCCAATAAAGGGCACCTGCACACGCACACACACACACACACACACACACACACACTCACTCCCTCACTCCCTCACTCTTTGTTGTAGGAGGAAAGTATAGGGAGCACACACAGACACAGGGAGAACATACAAACTCCACACGGGTGGAGTCCTGGCTGGAATTGAAGTAGGAATCTCTGGATTTGTGCCCCATTGTGTTATTACATACAGGTAAACACACTTTGAAACAGGACGTTGACTGGAATTGACCTTGATGGGACATTCCCATAGTCACACAGCAGTTTAGATACTTTGCACATAGTGTTTCATTCATTTATTTATTTATTTATTCATCACTTAATCTTTAAAGCTGGAACAGGCAGGAACAAACGTAGGGACGTAGTGTTTTATTTAAACACTAATATTAATTAAAACTCAATATGAAACCATTTAATACTGTACAATACAGCAATTCTTATCTTTGTATCCGTTATAAAATTTGAAACACAGCAAAAACGAAAAAGAAAGTAGAACTCTACTATGTTTCTTCGACCTCTTTTCAGCTCGTCCTCGTTTTCTGTCATTCAGATGTGAACTAGATATACATAACACAGATTTTTATTTCCTGTTATAATTTTAGAAGATCACACAGAAGGAAAAACTTGAAACAATGCCTGATAGGCTCCCAATAAAAGTAGTTGTTTTTTCACCAAAAATGTTTGTTTTTGCTTTATACAATTACTGACACTCAAAAGCACACCTTTGCTTAGGGTCATGGGAAAGCCGGTGCCTAGCTGGTGGCACAGGGCACAAGGCAGAAACAACCCTAGACAGTAGGGCTGTCACGATACACATAGTAATATTCATTTTTTCACTACAGGTTTCGATACGATACGAGCTGCGAATCGAATACACTGAGATATTTTTTTAAAACTTTACCGAGCTGTTCGTCAGTCGGCGCTACTAACATCTCTAGACCAATAGCTCAGGCGTGCTGTAATACACACACGACATCTAGCAGCAGATTGCGTAATAGGTTCTGTGCTCCATCTAGATACTGTAAGTAAGGAAAGAGCATATAATCTCACCACAGAGCTTTTAAGCATTGGGCAGCATCAGAAACAGGTACAGTAAGCTTGATGCTGTTTTTGTTAAAGTGAGGAAATAGAAACTCAAATATAATAAATAAGTTTCCATAATTTATCTCTATAGTGCAAAGCTAGAGAGAATATCGAGCGAAATCCTTCAAAAGAGTGTGGACCCTGAGATGCCTGGACCATGCCCTTCAAAAAAGACATCAGCAATGCCAGGGGATTTTTGGTGGGGTTTTTTTTTTTGTTCCAAGCTTGCAGCGCAGGACGCTGTATTGGCCTCTTTGATCTGTACCTCAAAAAGGGAATTCAAATCAAATTTCTTTCTTCATTTTGTATCGAAAATATATCGTATCATGGAGCAGAAACAGCAATACATATCGTATCATGAAATGTCTGTATCGTTGCACCCCTACTAGACAGCGCATCAATCCATTGTAGGGCAAACACACTCATACACACACTCGCACACTTTAGAAACACCAATTAGCCTAACACTCGTCTTCGGAATGTGGGAGGAAACCAGAGTGCCTGGAGTAAACCCACACAGACATGGAGAGCACAGGCAAAGTCTGAGATTGGGATCGAACCAGGAGACGGAGCTAAATGTAGGGTTTACACATGGCTACAATTAGCATTCCCTCCATTTTGGCTTTACAGTACTACTACAGAGAGACTTATGGTGATCAGAGACGTGGGGTTGCCGATGTCTAATGTGATCCCTCTTGGCTGTGCTACCTACCAGTTCTTCTCTTTCTAGCTATGCTGCTATCGCTAATGCTGCCGGGGTCTCATGCTACACAAGGCATCAGTGATTGTTAATAGACACTGTGTTCTTAATCAATAACTAATTACATTTTCTGTTTTCTCTCTGAGCTGTGTTCCGGTACCAGTTCCAGCCCCACACATGATGTTCATCCACTTCAGCTTCACTCAAGCTGCTTCCGACATCAGCTCCAGCCCCATCATACCCAGGCCACTAGAGGACAGTAACCCTCACCCTTGGCTGGGGTCGAAGTGCCACCAACGACTTTCCTGCTTAGACTCAGTATCCTAGAGTGACTCTGTGTATCGGACTACTTAATGCCGATGTCCATATTTCACTATGACTCCATGACTTTAGTTTCATTCTTAGATTTATCATCTACGCCACCCAAGGAGGTTGGGTCCCTTTTTGAGTCTTGGTCCTCCCAAGGTTTCTTCCTCATAACACCTTGCCACTGTTGCCCTAGGCTCGCTAAATTTGGGACTGGACGTAGATATTAGGAGATAATCTAAAATTGTAAAGCTTTGTGACAATGCTCCATTGTAAAAAGCGCTATATAAATAAATCTGACTTGACTATACAAAGCCCTGCCCCTTGAGATCACCAAGGCACTATTGGTCGAGGACACAAATTTGCGTATTAAAGTACACCAAATTTGAACCCGGTGCAAAGTTTCGCTTGCGAAATTTAATCGCCTCGCAAGTCTGAAGTTTAGAATCGTTCATCATGCCAAATCCCATTGAAATACATGGAATAGTGTGACTGTGACTTTATACTGGACACCGGTTTAATATGTATGACATCAAGAAAAGGAAAACGCTCACGTCCAACAAAAGGGATTTTAACATGTAAGTATAAGCAGGTATCAGCAATAGCTTTGTAACTTCACGCCAAGTTCCAACTGAATATTACCCCAGGTCAGAAAGAAATCTAACCAGGCATATCAGAGAGAGAGTCGCCCATGGGCACTGTCATCTGCAGTGTGTGAGCTCGCTTTTAGTCAGCTGCTAAAACCCAACACCAGTCACACACACAGCTCACCAACTATGGCATGACTAACACGCTTCTCTGCGTTATCAGCCCCGTTCAGATCATTCCCTTCTCACTTTCATCCTTACAGCCTGCTCAGAGCTACAACGAGATGAATCAAGTGTTTGTCTGTGTGTGATGAAGCGTGAGACACTGTCTGATGACCAGCCTTTCGAGGCGGTCATGAGGATTTGTTATAGTGTAACCATTCAGGCTGTTTAGTCTGTATTGAGGTTTAAGGTGTCGCATTTCTGGCGTAGATACTCTTGGCATTTGGTTCACGAGGAAACCGGGAGCATATACTCATTGACAAAAAAAATGAAGCACCCAGATAGAAATGTCGGATTGCTGCAGGCAGAAATGTAAATGATTACAGGTGTGGTGTGATTAGACAGCGGTTCTTGCCCTATAAAAAGGCTCCCAGAGGCTACTTTTGGGTAGTGTACCGCTTGGTGAGAGATCGTTGACTGCTAGACATGCCTCTATGACACAGTCGAAATGAGAGGGGGCACATCACTGAACTGAGAGAAGCAGGATGGACGTCTGGATGATTTTGCCTGCCATCCATGCCATTTTGACCTAGCTGTTAGGAGGTGCTGGGAGTAATGGTTCTGTGAGGGCACACACACACCATGACAAGACCACCAGTAGAGAGGATTGTTTGATCTGCTGACAAGCATGAGTAGCTTCCACAGTTTCGTTGTCCACCATCCAGACACAGGTGGCACCTTCAAGACACACCCCTGTCTCTGGCCGACCATATCCAGGCACTTAGCAGAAGGACATTTGTTGTCACAGTGCCCAATACATGTCCTGCCATTTATGGTCAGCCACTGCTGATTTTGTTTGCAGTAGTGTCGTGAGCAAGATACCTGAACAGCTATGAACTGGAACCGTATCATCTACCAACGAATCCTGGTTCTGTTTGGGATCCTACAACAGTTGGGTTCGAGTATGGAGGCCTTGTGGTGAGCGCTTCAATCCTGCCTTTGCTGTGGATCGACACACTGCCCCAACTGCTGGTGTGACGATCTGGGGAGCCATCGCATACAACAGTCAGTCACCCCTAGTAGTGATACGAGGGACACTAATAGCTCAGAGATATGTGCAGGACATTCTGCAATCATGTGTTGTCTCTCAAAGCAGGGCTTCCAACTGACATTTGTCAGCAGAATAATGCTCGCCCACACACTGCAAGGGTTTCCCAGAAATGTCACCAGATTACAACTGGCCTGCTCAGTCACCAGATTTATAGCCAGTGGAGTATTTATGGGACCAGCTGGGACACCAGCTTTGGCAACCTACGAGTGTGTAGGATCTACAGGCCCAGCTGTACCATCTGTGGGCAAATGTGCCGCAGGATACCATATGAAACCTGTTTGCCACCATGTCAAACCATATCTCATCTTGTATCCAGGCTAGAGGCGGCCCAACAGGGTACTAGAGCCTCCTTGAGTTGTATAGTTTTCCCCCAATAAACATATCCTGCTCTAATACTGTAATCACTTACATATGTCATCATTACATTCACACATATAAAGCTCCACTCAATTCCAACAACGCCTATTTATTTGTATAGCACTTTTTACAAGGGAGCGTTGTCTCAAAGCATTGTTACAGAAATTGGCCCCCAGCTGTAATCGAGCAAGGGTGACAAAAGGGTGGCAAAAAAGGGCCAACCTCCTATTTACGAATTAAACATAATGACCTAAATAATACATTTATAAAATGCAATAAAAATGTAATAAACTAAATAAAATGTAGACAATAATAAACTAGTGAGACACAGAGTCTGTTAACAGAACATGTTTGTGCAAGTTTTCACACCAAGCCCGATTTTTACGGACGGAAAAAGAAATGCACGTCAAGTCTTGAAAAAGAACAAATCTATATTTATGCCGTCCTTCACACCGAGTCCAAAATGTATGGACTGCAGCACTGCATAAAATTTTTAATCGAGGCCTGTTCCAATTTCTGCATTGAGCGGATGGGTTAAAAATCGGGCTGACCAATCAGAGCTCGGTTGTCAGGCAGAACAGCTCAAGAACTAATAGGACAAGCAACACGTTGACTTCTTGTTGCATTCCAATCTGTTCATGCCCACAAAAACACAAACTATAACAGGTTCCTGCACTAATCTTCGCTCATGACTTTGTTTTCTTAAGTTGATGATGGGAAAAAGACACTGGAAAATCTCTGTGACACATGAAGATGAAGGGAAATTTAAGAAAGCAAAAGTGAACAGGGAGTTTTCAGAGTGTTTAGATAAAAAAAAAAAAAAACAGAACGCATCAGATTTGGTGTGAAGGTTCCACTATGTTAAAAATCGCATCCATTTTTTTCTGCCGTTCTTTGAAAAGGCCTTTAGCACGAGACTTCAGGAGCACTAACCAAAACAGCATAGGTAGAAAAGGAAAAACCAGAAGGTTACAAATCATTGTGGGAATCACATGATCACACAAAAACACCAGAGTATTTATGTCATTCGATCCGATGCAGACATTCGAGGAGTCACATATAGGTTTTTTAGCCCTCGGGTAAGTTAAACGCTTGCAAATATGTGGCCTAGCACATTTGTTTGCATATGAGAATGTAGCACGTTCACCTTTGCGCGGTCAGCCTGCTGCGCCACGGCTTGATGGCTGCTAATCAGCAGAAATCGACTTGGATTGAATCCCGTCCTGCATGCGCAGCCGCACACACACGTTCCGGCAATGGACGATGAATAAATGATGAAATGGCTTTCGTGCATATGCAACCGGGTGCCTGCCTGCTGCATGCTGATGTCACTTGCGCCCCGAATGGCCTGCATCTGAAATTCGCAGCGTCAGCGTCAACAAATGTGACCTATTGAGTTAACATTTGCTCACGCGTGTTGCTTGCATAACAATACCAGGGTGCCGGTTTTGCTCTTCGGGAACAGACCGGAGCGAAGGCGGGTGCAGCCCTGCAGCCTGGACGGTAGCGACGTGCAGCGCAGGCAAATGTAGGAAAATGCAAGGCAGCCATTTCGATGCGTTTTTAGTGTCAGAATGGGTGCGAGCGAAATGGGAAGGCAGACTGGCACTTCTTTGGGAGTGAATCTTTGAACCTTGGCAAAAAGCCTCTTATCTTTCAGAACCATTGGAGTTTGTTGCCATAGCAATGGAGGAGAAGGCAGGACGAGAGAGAGTGAGAGAGGTGCACTGAAGTGTGATAATGCATGCAGCTGTGCCATGTGACACGTGTCTCCATGGCAACATATCTGTTTAACATTTCCATATGAAAGAATTCAAATAAACTTCACATCCCGCACTCGGGCCTGGAGACGGAATTTGCTGTGTAAATGCATTAACGTTCTTCGTGTAGTAATAAGCTGGATGTTTCCCTGCATGCTATTAAAATGCATAACTAATGCTCAGCGTTAGGTTCATGCAAGACAAGCCACAATTCCTCTCACATATTAAGGCGGCTGATGGCATTCCCTAATTTCATGGCCTTCAATGCTGCTTTGTTCCTTTTTGAATTACAGTTCTGTCCCCGGCTAATCTTCTTCACCCACCAGATAATTTGTGGCATTGTAACTGCGGCTGTCGTGAGCAGACAGTTAGGAAACTGCAAACCTTTTCCTACACTGAAAGCGAGGAGAGAATTTAAAGTTCAGAGGAAAGCACAACCTCCGAACGCACAGGGTTCATCTAAGCAGACCTAAGAAGCCACTCCGTTGCCCGAGCGGTGTGTTTGGGATCATTGTCATGCTGGAAGACCCAGCCACGTTCCATCTTCAATGCTCTCACTGATGGAAGGAGGTTTTGGCTTAAAATCTCACGATACATGGCCCCGTTCATTCTTCCCTTAACACGGATCAGTCGTCCTGTCCCCTCTGCAGAAAAACAGCCCCAAAGCATGATGTTTCCACGCCCATGCTTCACAGTAGGTATGGTGTTCTTGGGATGCAACTCAGCATTCTTCTTCCTCCAAACACGGCGAGATGAGTTTTTACCAAAAAGTTCTATTTTGGTTTCATCTGACCACACGATATTCTCCCAATCCTCTTCTGGATCATCCATATGCTCTCTGGCAAACTTCAGACGGGCCTGGACATGTACTGGCTTAAGCAGGGGGCACGCCTGGCTGATGATGTTTTCACCCCCTTGCTTCGCAGTAGGTATGGTGTTCTTGGGATGCAACTCAGCATTCTTTTTCCTCCAAACACGACAAGTTGAGTTTTTACCAAAAAGTTCTATTTTGGTTTCATCTGACCACACGATATTCTCCCAATCCTCTTCTGGATCATCCATATGCTCTCCATATGAGATCTTGCGTGGGGCCCCAGATCGAGGGAGATCAATAGTCTTGTATGTCTTCCATTTTCTTACAATCGCTCCCACAGTTGATTTATTCACACCAATCTGCTCGCCTGGTGTCCTTTGACAGCTCTTTGGTCTTTGGTCTTGGCCATGGTTGAGTTTGGAGTCTGACTGTTTTGAGGCTGTGGACAGGTGTCCTTTTATACAGATAACGAGGGTCAAACTGGTGTCATTAATACAGGTAACGAGTGGAGGACAGAAGAGCTTCTTAAAGAAGAACTTAGAGGTCTGTGAGAGCCAGAAATCTTGCTTTGTTGTGTGGGTGACCAAATACTTATTTTCCACCATGATTTACAATTAAATTCTTGAAAAATCCTACAATGTGATTTCCTGGATTTTTTCTCGCATGGTCTCATCTGTCCACAAAACATTCTTCCAATAGCCTTCTGGCTTGTCCACGTGATCTTTAGCAAACTGCAGACGAGCAGCAATGTTCTTTTTGGAGAGCAGTGGCTGTCTCCTTGCAACCCTGCCATGCACACCATTGTTGTTCAGTGTTCTTCTGATGGTGGGCTCATGAACATTAACATTAGCCAATGTGAGAGAGGCCTTCAGTTGCTTAGAAGTTACACTGGGGTCCATTGTGACCTCGCCAACTATTACACGGCTTGCACTTGGAGTGATCTTTGTTGGTCGACCACTTCTGGGGAGGGTAACAAAGGACTTAAATTTCTTCCATTTGTACACAATCTGTCTGACTGTGGATTGGTGGAGTCCAAACTCTTTAGAGATGGTTTTGTAACCTTTTCCAGCCTGATGAGCATCAACAACAATGGTCCTCAGAAATCTCCTTTGTTCGTGTCATGATACACTTTCACAAACATGTGTTGTGAAGAGCAGACTTTGATAGAACCATGTTCTGTAAATAAAACAGGGTGCCCACTCACACCTGATCCCATTGACTGAAAACACCTGACTCTAATTTCACCTTCAAATTAACTGCTAATCCTAGAGGTTCACATACTTTTGCCACTCACTAATATGTAATATTGGATCATTTTCCTCAATAAATAAATGACCAAGCATAATATTTTTGTCTCAACTGGGTTCTCTTTATCTACATTTAGGACTTGTGTGAAAATCTGATGATGTTTTAGGTCATATTTGTGCAAAAATATAAAAAATTCTAAAGGGTTCGCAAACTTTCAAGCACCACTGTACACCTTCACCTTTCAGAAAGCCGTAAGATCCAAGTCTCAAAGCTAAGCTTAATGTGGAGGGTTGGGGATGGTTCTTTAAGCTGGATTTCATGAATCGCAAAAGTTTTTACAGAAATACCATTATCCGTTCCTGAAGGCTCATATTATCCAATAAAAATCCAATATATCTCACTGTTTTCCATTGCTGAGCAGACAATAATCCACGGAGATCTTAAATAAAGATTATTTATTTTGGATTGCACTGGTCTTTGCTGACAAAGAGCAAAAGTAAGAGGGTGAATATTAAGTCGTCTGAATGCGTGCCAAGTTTCAAATGAAACTACCCACATACCCATTGCGGCTTTGCAATAGTGGGATGGATGGTATAAGTTCCTTTCCAAGAACAGTAACATCAGCTCTTTCGGCTGGTGCATTTGAGTCACTTCACCACCCACATCGGCATTCACCTTTATGAATGATGTTTCCCTTTCACTGTCACGCACTGCTGCAATGAAAACACGCTACACATGACAACTGAAGTGTTACTGTCATCCTACCTATACACACGTACACAGCTTAACAATTTAACACAGCTAGTAACAAAGTTGCTCTCTCTCTCTCATATATATATATATATATATATATATATAGATATAGATATATATATATATATATAGATATATATATATAGATATAGATATAGATATTTGTCAAGCACTACAATACTGAGTTAAGTTCACAAATGCCACTTAAAACTTTAGTGTTCAAAAAAAAAGACTTATGCTAATGACATCCAGAAGGGACATCGATTTCTCTGGGCATGGAGGCATCTGGGATGGACCATCTCACAGTGAAAATGTGTATTGTGGCCAGGTTAAAACTCAAGCCCGGGTCTCTGGAGCTGTGAGGTAACAGCTCTAACCACAGCACTAAGTTGTTCACCTAGACTAATTACAGGAACTCAATAATATTGAAAATAAAAGTATATAGGTGATGAAACCTGGGAATCAGGATTAGCTGAACCCAACCCACTGCAATCTGCACAAACATGAACGATTTTAAGCGGTAAATGTGTGATTTTGTACCAAAGCCGTTGGTTGTTGACCTCCGTGTTTGTTACAGATTCAAGAATCGTGGATGCACTAATACAATATCAGCCTAGTCGTTTTAATTTAGATTTATTTGGGAGCCCTCTGTTATCTGAGTCACTGGACCAAATCAAATTACGATCATCTATCAGGCTTTAATCATGACTCATCGTGACCATGCATGCACTACCACTCAGAGCTAATGATGCCTGAGAGCAATAAGCACATTTCAAATAACAAATAAATAATGCTTTTATGCCAACTATAGGAGTTTCAATTGAGTGTCTGAGTCATGTCCTTTCAGCATGTGGAACCAAAAGGTGATTCACAAAGCCTTTTTCTGAAGATACTAGATTGTTCTCATATTGTCAGTTACTCTATTAATACTAATGGTGAATAATGGTTGGGAGGGTGTGTTGAGAGCTATGTAATTAAAACAGGCCATCTGGTCCCCACTGGTGGGAATTTTATGATGAAGGATTAAATAGTTCAGACAAGAAGACATATTAAACCCTTAACCAGAATGCATTTGCTCAGCCAAGATACTAGTACTTTTGCACTGCCTCCTGTTTTTCGTATTCGTGAACAGGAAATCAAGAGTTAGGAGTCCATTATGGAGGGCTGGAGGTGGGAGTTGTCGTCCCCCATCGTTCAGCACTCAATACCCCATGATGACAAAGTGAAAACAGAATTTTAGATTTTTTTGCAAATGCATTAAAAAGGAAAAACTAAAATTTTGTAGGAACCATTTTGTAACTATTCAGACCCACTTGAAATTCAGCTCTGAGGGCCTCCCATTTCTCTTGATCATCTTAGAGATGTTTCTACACCTTGATTTAGGTCCACCCGTGGTAAAACCAGCTGACTGAACATGATTTGGAAAGACACACACCTGTCTATATAAGGTCTCACAGCTAACAATGCATATCAGAGCAAAAAGCAAGCCATGAGGAGGAAAGAACTGTGGATTGTATGGAGGCACAGATCTGGTGAAGGCTACAAAAACATTCTGCTGCACTGAAAGTTCCCAAGAGCACAGTGGCCTCCATAATTCTTAAATGGAAGAAGTTTGGAACAACCAGCCCTCTTCCTAGAGCTGGCCACCCCACCAGATTAAGGTGAAGCACCTTAGTAAGAGGTGACCAAAACCAACAAATGTTATGCTGGTTTGAGCAAAAGATTGAGGGGGCAGATGGGCAGAAACTTCCCAGAAGGATAACCATCACTGCATCACTCCAGCAATCTGGGCTTTGAGTGTTCAATCTTTTAATCAGACCAGAGAATTCTTGATTCTCACAATCATGAACTGCTCCAGCTTGTGACATTGAGGAATTATGAAGTCAGAAACCTGCTGGCAAGGAGGATTTACATTACCAGTTTCCATGACCGGAACCAAGTGAGCACAGTACCAACTATGGCGAGAGCTTTCCAGGTTTAAGGGATAGATACAGGCCTCACCTGGTTATCTCGACCACACTGTGAAGGGCCAGGAAGGATTTCCGTCTATGGCATTTACCTCAAAAAGCCACCAGCCTTCACCTCTCACCTTTCCAAGCTTAAATGTGACAAATGTATTGATAGTAATGAAATCCTAACATCAATAAAAGGCGCTTATGTTGACCATTCAGAGGTGGCAATTTATTTATACTTTAAACTGTAAGGGCGGATGATGTAAAGCCCTGATGTTCTCAGAGACATTATATAAGGAAGAGACTGCCTCACTGGTTGTAATACGAAGAGGACTGTTAGTGCAGAAAAGCACCACCCCATAAATAGACGAACCAATTGGGATATTAGTAAATGTGTCAGAGAGGGGAGGCGCAAGGCAAGTCTTTGGCCCCTTGTAGTGGCGGCAGGGGCATGACACAGTAGCCAAATAACCTTAAATTTTTTTTTTTTCTTCTGTGTTATTTGAACCACAATTGCAAGTAAGCTATATCATATTGTCAGTTGATACCAGCGGTTCTAAACAGGCATTTTAAATGTCATTTCTCTTTCAGTTTGAAGATCTTAGGTCTTCCCCCATAATAGGGAAGATAGGAGCTAGTGTTGTGATTGCCTCTAAATAACTGCCAGGAAGCCCCCTAAAAAAGTGGAAGCTTGAACCGAACAAACATAGAGAACCAGAGAACACGGAAATCAAAGCAAAGACAACACTCGCAACTTCAAAACCAAAATCTCACCTCATAAGAGTTGGCAGGACAAAAACCAGAGGGGCTCAGTTGTAGAGTGTGCTGGTTGTGGTGAACGCTCCAGTGTGGCCCTGTTTCGGTTCTGTCCTGAGGTTAGCTTTTTCAAGGGGATTTCCAAAGCTTAGAGCTCCTCATGTCCACAGGGCCATAACCAACGGTAGTGAGTGCATAAGCAGGGAGAAGTGCACCATGAAGTAATTCCACGTGAGGCTGTCTGTGATGAATGGTGGTTAGACAGAACAGAAGTCTGAGTCAGGCCAGGTGACACAGTATCACCATACCACCAATACTGACTCCTCTAATGATCGCGCAGTTCATCTGCGGGTACCTTAGTTTGACTCAGAGTGTTAAAAAAAAACATCCTCAACAAGCCATTAACCTAAAGGTTTGATCAGACAATAAACAAAGACTGTTAAACACTAACATCTATATCAACCTGTTATCTAGAGCTGAAATATGTTATACTGGGCGATCACGGATGGGATCCTCCATCACGGGTTAATGGGGCACAAAGTAAGCTTCTGAAAGGTTTAAAAAAAATTCAGTCTCAATGATCGTAGATGGTTTTTAGAAGGAGAATGGAGGGAGAGTCGCGACTCTATATGCACCCTCCTCTCTGCTCGTCCATCTCCTCAATTCTCACAACTCACACTGCCTTCAGTGGAAGCAACCTCTGTGAAACAGAGCTAAACATCCACACCCTAAGTCGCCCCCCACACTGGACTTTCTTGATGATAGGTCCTCTCATCATATCAGGTAATCAGACATTACCGGCTGATGATTTGCGGGAGATGATTTTTTAGATAGAGTGTGAGGTGACTCAGTGCTGAGAGACATTTTGTTCTACACAAGGTCATGCAGGGCGAAGCCAAGTGTTTGAAGATAATGCAGTAAAACTGTGAGAACAACCTTGAGGGGACACGCTGTTGTAGCCATTCAAAGAAAGAATATTTGCAGGTCAACTACTCAACTTTTTGGTGCTGCACCTTGATTTCGGTTGCCAATAAGTTTATTATAATAAACATAGTTTTACATAGACATGCTGAATAGTATATTTGAAGTCATTCAAATAAAAACTGGATAAAGGCTTTTGTATAGGTTGTTTCTACTGTTTCTGGCACTAGCAGGTTATGGTAAATTAAGTTTATGTTTCCTGCTTTCTTTACACATCTTAGAACGTAACAATTTCTTGACTTTAACTCTTTAATTCTTATTTCCAAGCTATCTGCTTTCAGAACTTTTTATAAGTTCCTTTTATCAACTTACTTTAATTCCTTAAACTTATATGTTCTCAGAAATATTCTTCTCTCTTGTCATGACTTCCCTAGATCAACTTTCATATTTTCTCTTTATGTATATGTAAATCTTTCTTCTTTTTTTTCTTCTTTTTTCCACATGCCCTCACATACAATCATAACATTTACTGGCAGCATCTCATATAAAGAAACCCCACTGAAGCTGAATCTTGGCCAGTTTAGATAACATATCAGGCACTTGTTATGGTTTCTGGGCAACATAGCTCACAGGGCTGCCTTAGTCAAGTCTAGTCAAATTTTTAGCAATTTTTACAATGGAGAATTGTCTCAGTGTAGCTTAACAACTATCTAGCCCTAGGGTAATAGTGCCAAGGAAAAAAGTGATAAGGAAGAAACCTAGAGAGGACCCAACACTCAAAAAGGGACCCAGCATCCTTGGGCAGCCTAAATTTTATATTTAAGAATTAAACTAAGTTACCCAATTTAAAAGGTTGATAGCAATAGATTAAATACATAGGAGCTAAATATAAAAATTAAACAAGAGAACATATTTAAAGAGAATATAATAAATAAATAAAAATATATGGAATATAATCAATTACAGCAAAACAATACTATAAAAAGTAAAATAAGAGAGAATAAAGAATTTCAAATACAAGACAATAATACTGAATATAATAAACTACATAAAAAGCATTATAATGTAGATGATATAATTATCCCAGTATGATTTCACAATATTCCAAAAGAGCTTCTTGAGATCTTGTGATCTTACTGAATGCTCGTCTTCAAGTGCTCCCATAAATGCTCAACGTGAGAGAGGTCTGTAATTTTCATCATAGGTACACTTCAACTATGAGAGACAAAATGAGAAGAAGAAAAACATCCAGGAAATCACATTGTAGGATTTTTAAATAATTTAATTGGAAATTATGGTGGAAAATAAGTATTTGGTCAATAACAAAAGTTCAACTCAATACTTTGTAACATAATCTTTGTTGGCAGTGACAGAGGTCAAACATTTCCTGTAAGTCTTCTCCAGGTTTGCACAAAACTGTAGCTGGTATTTTGGCCCATTCCTCAATGAGATGAGCCTCAACTCTTTTTTGTGGTCCTCAGAAGCTCCTTTGTTCGGCCATGGTACAACTTCCACAAACATGTGTTGTGAAAGAGCAGACTTTGATAGATCCCTGTTCTTACATAAAAACGGGTGACCACTCACACCTGATTGTCATTCCCACTGATTGACAACCCTGATTCTAATTTCACCTTCAAATTAACTGCTAATCCTAGAGGTTTCAACATAATTTTGCCACTCACTAAGATGTAAGATGGATCATTTTCGTAATAAGTAAATACCAGTATAATTTTTTGTCTCATTGTTTAACTGGGGGTTCTCTTTATCTACTTTTAGAACTGGTGTGAAATTCGATGATGCTTTGTGCAGAAATAAGAAAATTCTTAGGGTCATAACTGTCAAGCACCAACTGTAAACTGTTGTTAAAACATAAAGTGTGGCTTCACAAAGTCTCAAAGTTGAAGAAACACAATGATAGTGTTTGTACAGAACAACCACTTTCATTTTAAAAGACTGCATGAGCTAAGGTTGTTAGCTCTTTTGGTAAGACAAAATGCATTTTTCTTTTCTATACTGGACACCATTTCACAAGCTGTTTGTCAAAATAAATTAGATAATTGTTCTTGATAAAACAATTATGAAATGGATTACAAATGGGGCACACTCGATCATTTCAACAGTCGGGTCTGTTTAACAAAGGCTGTGTTGATGTTCCATCCAAAGAAAGTGAACAAGTATGGGAGGTGCAAACATGGTGTGAATGCAAGTTGTTCTATAGCACTCCCTCAGGCAAAGGTGCACCTTACTGAAGCCGAAATCAGTTGCAAGTTTACTATGTGCACCCAGAATAATCTACTTTTCCAGAGGGAGGTTCATTTGTATTCTCCCCTCAACATCCCGAGCCTTATCTCTAAAGTGATCTTTTGCTTTAAGCAGTTTGCTAAAATGTCCCGGGGCTCTACTTGAAGTGGCAGGGGTGCAGCCTACAAGAGCTTCTATTAGATTGTGCTCTGCTCAGCATTAGATCAGATGTGGGCTTAACCGTTGTTTTGACTTCGGGAAAATGACTTTCAAATATTTGTAATATGGGTGCTGGGACTGGTCACTGGGACAACCCAGACCCAGAACCACCCTGAGGAGAGATCCAGCCTTGGTGATAACTGAGGTACCAGTGGTGCTTGAAAGTTTGTGAACCCTTTAGAATTTTCTATATTTCTGCATAAATAGGACCTAAAAACATCAGATTTTTCACACAAGTCCAAAAAGTAGATAAAGAGAAACCCAGGGTTTTTTTTTAAAACAATGAGACCAAATATATACTTGGTCATTTATTTATTGAGGGAAAATATTCCATATTTAACTATTAGTGAGTGGCAGAAGTATGGACCCTCTAGGATTAGCAGTTTAGTTGTTAATTGAAGGTGATGAATGAAATTAGGGAGTCAGGTGTTTTCAGCAATAGGATGGACAATAAGGGTGAGTGGGACCTGTTTTATTTAAAGAAACAGGGATCTATCAAAGTCATGCTCTTCACAACACAGTTTGGGAAGTGCATTATGGCACGAACAAAGGAAGAATTTCTGAGGACCTCAGAAAAAGAGTGTTGATGTCATCAGCGCTGGAAAAAGGTTAACAAAACCATCCTAAAGGACTTTGGACACCACCAATCCACAGTCAGGACAGAATTGTGTACCAATAGAGGAAATTCAAGACATGGTACCATCCCCAGGAGTGGTTGGACCAACAAGATCTCCACAAGCAAGTCGTGTAATAGTTGGCGAGGTCACCAAAGCAACTGAGGCATCTTTCTGACATGGCTAATTTTAATGTTCATGAGTCCACCTCAGAAGAACACTGAACAACAATGGGTGCATGGCAGTGTTGCAAGGGGACAGCCAACTGCTCTCCAAAAGAACATTGCTGCTCGTCTGAGTTTGTTAAAAGATCCACATGGACGAGCCAGAAGGCTATTGAGAATGTTTTGTGGACGGGATGATGAGACCAAATAGAACTTTTGGTTTAAAAGAAGAAAAAGAGCGTTATGTTTGGGAGGATAGGAAAAAAACGGCATTACAGCATGAGGACTTATCCCATATGGACACATGGTGGGTGGTAGTATCATGGTTTGGGGCCTGTTTCTGCTGCATCTGGGCCAGGACGGCTTTGCCATCATTGATGAACAATATATTAGAATTATATCAGAGAATTCTAAAGGTAAATGTAGGACATCTGTCCATTGAAACTGATCTCAAGAGAAGGCTGGGTCATGCAGCAAGACAACGCCCCTCAGCACAAAAGTCGTTCTACCAAAGGAATGGTTAAAGAAAGAATAAAGTTAATGTTTTGGAATGGCAAGTCAAAGTTCCTGCCTTAATCCAATGGAAATGTTGTTGAGGAGCTGAACGCGGCAGCTATGTGAGGAAACCCACCACATCCAGAGCTGAAGCTTTCTGTACGGAGGAAAATGGGCTAAAAATGTCCTCCAAGCTCGTGTGCAGGGAACTGATCAACAGTACAGGAAAACGTTTAGCTGCAGTTATTGCCTGCACAGGCGGTCACACCAGAAAACAAAGGCTCACATACTTTTGCCACTCACTAATCTGTAATATTGGATCATTTTCCTCAATAAATAAATGACCAAGTATAATATTTCCGTCTCATTTGTTTAACTGGGTTCTCTTTATCTACTTTTAGGTCTTGAATGAAAATCTGATGATATTTTAGGTCCTATTTATGCAGAAATATAGAAAATTGTAAAAAGTTAAACTTTCAAGCACCACTGTAATACACACTGAGACTGGAAACTATATGGAGTGTAACCTGGATGGACTTGCACTGTCTGGAAACCATCCACTGGATGATGCCAGAAACACCTGGCCTTGCATTGGCCGGCAAGCAGTCAGTGGGCACTGCCAGGAGACTGTAAAACAACTCCACCTTTATTTGCCAGAGGCAGGGATCAAACCAGAGTGACTCAGTAAGTAAAGCACTCGTTCCGAATGCTGAGTCTCTCTGGTTCGATCTCTGCCTCTTGTAAAGAAAGGTGGAGTCTCCTGGCAGTGCCCACTGACTGTTCATCCCACAACTCCAGGTTGTTGTGTATTCACCAGATTACCTCCGATGGTGCTAGGGATGGGTCTTATATACACAGATAATATAGTCATTGACCAAAAAAAAAAAAACATTCAAATGTTGGATTGCTGCAAAACTGCTCGTCATGCAGTTATTTCTCAGGCAGATATGTAAATGATTACAAGTGTGGTCTGATTAGACACCGGGTCTTGC
Source organism: Ancistrus triradiatus (assembly GCA_025084515.1). Lineage (NCBI taxonomy): Eukaryota > Metazoa > Chordata > Actinopteri > Siluriformes > Loricariidae > Ancistrus > Ancistrus triradiatus. The sequence goes on along the minus strand of JAJAGP010004203.1, from coordinate 7,288 downwards.
CATGGGACGCGTAAAAGTGCTTCCCCTACAGCCATATAAAAATTATACTTTTGGGTAGCGTACCTCTAGGTGAGAGATCGTTGACTGCTAGACATGTACTCGAACGGGACTCAAACCCAAGTCACTGCAGTGATGTGCTAGCGAATTTCCACTGCTCCACCCTGATCAAATGATTTTACTCATCGTGTTATTAACTTCTTGACATAAAACCATCTTACCATCTAGTTTTGGTGAACAGTGTTAGTGTTGCAGTTCCATTTCCCGTTCAATAGTAAGCTTATTACAATCTACAAAATAGGTTCCATTTTTGCCGTAATGACAGCATGCACTTGACCTGGCATGAACTCCTCAAGCTTACGTAAAATCTAATGATCCATGTTATCCCACCAAAATTTCATTATATTCCAAAGAACATCTTGTGATGCTGCTCAGTCCTTGGCTGAATGGAGATTGTTATAACCTTACATCATGTATCACCGACGCAAGCAGGGATTCTGATAGCGGGAACTATGGACACAAGAACCTACAGTGACTCCATTTACTCAACAATATAATGAAGATGCGCATATTTTTTACGTAATTTCAATATCTTCTTCATTTACACTGTTGTCTTATATACTACAGTTTAATGTTCTCTGTATTTATTCTCTTTATTATACTTTTCATAATATTACATGATCTCTAATTTATTAGCCTTCATATTATTTCATTTTTATTTTTTTAATACATTCTCTCTGTTAATATGGATTTACTTTCTGTTTATTTAATCTATTACCATAAACCTATTCATTAGATAACTTAGTTTAATTCTTACATATATCATCAAAGCCAGCCAAGGAGGTTGGGTCCCTTTTTGAGTCTCGGTTCTCCAAAGGATTCTTCCATATATCATTTAAGGAGTTTTTCCTTGCCACTGTAGGCCTAGGATTGCTCAATTTGAGATTGGACTTAGTAGAATAATAATAGAAGATAACAGAGCATTGTAAAGCTGCTCCCTCTGAGACAATGCTCACATCAAATAATGTTGCTATAAAAACTAAATCTGACTTTGACTTATTATAAAAGATCATTAAAAGGGAGAGCCAGAAGGTAGCAGAGATGGTAGGGCACCTGAGACTTCAGCTATCACCGCTCAAACTGTCACAAGTTTAGTGTGAGAAAAATCAGGCAGAGGTGATGGGAAAAGAACAACAATTTCTTTTCTTAAGTAAAAAGTCTACTAACTGACTTAAAAAAAATAATCAAGTAATAGTTGAAGTATGGCTTCTTATACACCTCATCGGCAAAAAAAATTTAGGTCATCTTGATGTTTAAGGTGTTTAGGAAAGTTCATGCTACTTCAGATGGCGCTTGCATGAGGATGATCGGGCTATACATAACTGCAGGCTGTGCGACGGGGATTCACAGATTTGAGAAGAGGTGGTACAAGTCCACGTGAATGTGTGGAGATTGAGTCGCAAAGCAGATGGTAATGAAATGGCAAAAAGGACGTGATTGCATTGGGTGTGGCCAAAGCTGTAGTGTGAAAGATGTAGCTGAATTAGCAGGAAAGTACCGAAGCATGCGGTCCTACGGCCTACCAGGAGTGGCAAAAAAAAAATTTCCAGTCTAGACGAATTCTCATCAGATTTCGTGGGGTATTAACATGCTATTAGGTTACAATTTCAGTAACCTGAGTTTATAGTTCAGTCAAGTAGAAATATAAAAGGACTTTTAAATACTTAACTCAAAGTAAAAAGTAACAGGATGCTTTGTTGAGGCAAGCGGTACAGGATTCCATGGACACTGAGGGTACATTAATGGGGAAGAATCATGAATCATGTGGAAAAAGAAAAAAAAAAAAATCACAACAAATTATATAATCTTTAGGTAAACAAGCAAAAACAGAATACATATTTTTTAAATGCTGCAATGTATATATATATATGTATATGTATATATATATATATATATATATATATATATATGTATATGTATATATATATGGTGGTTGCTGTCACCCTGCTTAACAATTTATATATATATATATATATATATAAATTGTTAAGCAGGGTGACAGCAACCACCATCTCAGTTTACCAAAACACCTTCATTTGAGACTAGTTTTCAAAACTGTCTAATAATAGGAAGGCTAGTCCACAAAAGGGGGTGGGGGATCTTGGGGTTTTTTGTGTCATTACCCTAAGTACTAATAAACTTGCACTCTTGTAAACTTGAAGTGAAAATGGTGGATCATAATGGAGTTTTCTTGGATACTGTAGGGAGAAACAGTTGAAAGCTTTATGGGTTATTATCAGTATTTTATAGTCTATTCAAAATTTAACTGCCAACCAGTTCTGCAAGTGGTTTGGGATAGAGTCTGGCTCACTACAATCCCAAACAAGAAGTGAGTACAGATCTCACAACTGCAAAATACTGTGACTTAAACTTTGACTGCTGATCTCCCGTGTTGTGCCATGGTGCTTTGTTTAAAAGTGTCTGCCAAATACATTCATGCAAATGTAAATCACTGAAATTGCTGGAACGCAGGCTTAATGTATGTAGAAGCACCAGAATGTCCTAGGAGCTGCTGCTGCATGACTAGCATAAATAAGAATAAATAAGCCTTGCAGAGCTCGTCAGCCAAATCCACCTGCACCACGCTAGAGGAAGTGCACACAATGGGGTTTGTGTCATTAAGCTCTGGGTTTCCTGCTCTCTTCCTGTTTGCCAAGACTCCCATGGATCTCTTGAAATATCAGTATATAAACACATTTGGAGTGGAAGCATGCCCAACACTGTTAGATGAAATGATGGTTATATATGGTTATATACTTCAGTCAAGTTGCATAAGGTGGTTCCATATTTATTTTGTAATCTAAAGCAATTTTAGAACTCAGCATAGCCATCTAATGAATCACTTTCTATTTTAGGAGAGTGGACACCAGTTGTAGATAAACGGATATGGCTGTTATCTGTCATTTCAATCATGGTTAGGTATAAAAGCCTGTATACTTGGGCGGACTGAAATATAGCTAAGCCAGTTTACTGCATGTGCACTTCCCATCGGAAAATGTTATTGCTCTTGGTTGCTCTTTTACACGTCAGGAGACCTCATGGTGATTCACATTTTCATATCGTATCATTTACATTTATGTCACTTGGCAGACGCCCTTATCCAGAGCGACTTACAATTGGTACAATCTTACAATCTAAGCAATTGTGGGTTAAGGGTCTTGCTCAAGGACCCAACAGTGGCAGCTTGGCAGAGGTGGGATTTGAACCCTGGACCTTGTGATCCATAGTCAAGTACCTTAACCACTAGGCTACCACAGTCCCATCAACTCGTATCAGCATTGTCTCAAAGCAGCTTTACAAATATCTAAGCCCACAGACTTAACTGGGCAAGGCTAGGGTGACAATGGCAAGGAAAAACTCCCTAAATGTGAAGAGAAACCTTGGGAGGACCAAGACTAAAAATGGGACACAACCTCCTTGGGCAGCCTAGATTTTATATGTAAGAAAAAAAACAAAATTCCATAATTAATACAATCACAATAATAAATAGAGAATATATTATATATTGTATAATAATGTGTTAAAAACCTCATGTAATTTACTGAATGACGTACTGAAAGTGGCAAATACCTGGCACCCAGCTAGCTAGCTTAAATTGTATTAAATGGAGAGTACACAGTCTATTCATGTGCAAATAATGCAAGCTACTGTTTATTAACACCTATAATAGCTGAAGTTCAGTACTAGATAAGTTAAGCAAATATAATGCATCAGTCTGGGTAAAGTCACTTTATCCACTGCATTTAGCATGGACACACTTGGCATGAGTGCCTTTTATTCATTCTCTCTGGTTTCATGCATGTCTCGACTTGTTCTCTACTCATGTTTGTTAATAGGTTCCTGAGTTCAATTCCATCCCGTGGCTTTGGACTGTGAACTAGCATAAATAGCCCGCTTGCGTTGATTAGCTTTTGATAAAAGCTAGATGAGAGCAGTTGGCTGCAACCCATAGAGCTGAGTTTTATTCTTAGCATCTTCATTAGTAGACTCCTTGAGTGGAGTGCTGCAAATGAGAGATTTGTTCCACCACAGATAGTAGAAGAACATTCTATCATTTGTACCACATGGTTCAGAATTAAATTAGGAACAGTCAGGGCAGTTTGACTTTTGTATTCAACTATCAAATGTGCCCAGACTAGACAATCAGTGTTTTCTGTGCTGCTCTGAAGTCCTAATGAAACCACTTCTAGCATCCTCTTATTCCATCAGATCTTGTGTGTCAGGCTGACCAAAACATTGACTTTTTAAAGTTTCAACACAGAACTAACAAAGTAGGTGTACGCTTCTTTAGAAGTCTTTCTGAGAACTAAGTGAAATGAAGATCAGAAAGGTACTGTGATGTGGAGGCACCTCTGGTCTATGTGGGTGCTAAGTGCTCATTTTTGCAACATGGGGGCACCTGGGGGGGGTGGCTAGCTCATGTTTTATGTGATCCCTGTTGACTGTGTTTGAATTGAATTCTAATGTAAAAATGTGCATATTGGCATTATTTAGTCCAGCACGCACAGTCACTTTAGGATCTTGTGTCCTCAGCTGGAAAGTTCTGGTGCCATGGCATCCTCTGTCGACCGGAGGAGGGAGAAAGTTACTGCCCTGTGTGGTCTGAGTACAATGGGCTGGAACTGATGATGGAAGAACAGCTTGGGTGGAGCTGAATTAGAGGTACATCTTAGTTATCTAAAGTTAGTGCTGCCGGATTCTCATGTTACACTTGGCACTAGTGGCACAAAAGTTTTCTGTGCTCTAGACTCTTAAGAATAGTTAACAATTACTAACTACATATTCTCTTTTCTCTCCGAGCTTGTGTTCTGGTACCAGCTCCAGCCCTACACATTAAGATGTTCCTCCGTTCCAGTCCCACTCTATGATGTTGTTCAGCTTCGGCTCCACTCAAGCTGCTCTTCCATCATAAGTTCCAGCCCTCACACCGTTACTAATATACATTGGGTCCCTATGGAGTCTTGTTCCTCCCAAGGTTTCTTCCTTATAACGTTTAGGGAGTTTTTCTTTGCCACTGTGACCCTAGGCTTGCTCAATTTTGGATTAGCCTTAGATAATAGAAAATTGTAAAGCTTCTTTGAGACGACCCTCCATCATAAGAAGCGCTATAGAAATAAACCCCTTTCACTCCGAAGAGCACTGAGATTCATGAACCTGTCCTGGTGGACCATGAGGAATCCACATCTGGGTTTTATGATGGAACCGAAGCTGAACTCTGTATCTGACAGACCTCTCTTCATCACCAGGGGATTAAACCAAACTGGCTCAGCCTATGGCAAAAAAAGGTCTGTCAGTTACGGAGTACAGCCACTGTTCATTTGGAGGAGCCAGTCGAGTGTACACAGATTTTTATTTGTACCTTTCTGGGGGAGGGAATGTTCTGTCCTGTTCACCATGGGTGACCCTACAGAAAACACTGAGTTCCCGGTAACATAGCTCTTAGGATCAATGGAACACATAAACAAAGGCTTGATACTTGAAGGAGCTCCTTATCTGGTTGTCACATTAATGGTGATGATAAGTTTTTATTGATAACTGATAGTCTGTACATTGCTTTCCATAACAATAAAAATATTTTTGCCAACATGAGAGAGGATGTCCAAATAATAGGCAACAAATATTGTACTGTACTTATTAAGAATGATATATACTCTGAGATGACAGGGTGGATTGGTGGGTAGCAGTGTCGCCTCACAGCGAGAAGGTCCTGGGTTCAATCCCCAGGTGGAGTGGTCTGGGTCCTTTCTGTGTGGAGTCTGCATGTCATCCGTGTGGGTTTATTCCAGGTACTCCTGTTCCCTCAATCCAAAAACATGCATGTTAGATTAACTGGTGCCTCCAAGTGACCCTAGTGTGTGTACGAGTATGTGAGTGTATGTGTCCTACGATGGATTGGTGCCCTGTTCAGGGTTGTTCCTGCTTTGCACCCTATGCCGCTGGCTAGGCACCGGCTCTCCCGCGACCCTGTCCAAGATGAATGAATGTGAATATGCCCTGAAAGATGTCTGAGAGAGGTATGGGCAGACGGGGATCATCTCCCCATTGGCCAGTCGAAGGCGGCCAGACATGGCAAGCTTTCCTCCATGCGGAATCACCCTGCCCATAAAAGTTTATCACCTGCCAGTGAAGACACTCACTGGCCTAGAGCCCTTCCCCTTTGGCAGAACGTGGGAGATTTCGAAAGACTTTTCAACTGGACTTGCCAAATTTTGAGAAACCATCATAATCGCCAGTGGAATGCACTTTGATCTTTCCTATTGGTGGTTGGGCATTGCCATGTTTTGACAAACGTGTTTTTCCCACTGCTCTCAAGTAAGGCATCGCCTAGTGACCTTTGGTCCCAGGATGAGCCTTTGGGCTGCAAACACAGTTTGTTTTTCTTTTGCTCTCATCTTTTCTGCTGCTTGCATCAGTTTCGGTGAGAACGCTCAGGTGCTTGGAATGCAAGTCCCTAAGGTGTGCCGGGGAGCAACCCTAGAATATAAATGTCAGAACTGTGTGTGTGTGTGTGTGTGTGTGTGTGTGTGTGTACGGGATTCCCCTTGTGTTTATTCTGAAAGTCAATAGCCTTCTGGCTTAATGCCATGATCTCATAAAGCTTGATATCAGTGGGCAGAAAACAAAGAGGTCATAGTCAGACAACTCAGTTCAGTCTATGCTTTATGTAAAGCCAGTGGTGGACAGTAACAAAGCAAATGTCATTCTTTACTATACTTAGGTATTTTTTTCCAAGTATTTCCATGCTGGCTGACTTTTTACTTTAACAAGTCAAATATCTTACTTTTTACTCCACTACCTTATGCAAAATCTGTGGTTGCTTTTGGCTTATGTGTGCATAAAAACACAACTTAGGAAAACCAAAAAGCAAGAAGCAAGCACACCAATCAGGGAGTAGCACGCACTTTGTTTTGAACTTGTTTTGACCTGTTGGACTAAATTAATAATATTGCGTTAAGAGACTGGTGTACCAGGAGTGACACTACAGTCTTTTCACATAAAATTAGTTGATTAAGCAAGAGTCTTACAAAAGTTACAGGACATTAGAGCTATAAACTATCATTGTTCAGGTAGTCCTGGATTTACAATGGGGATGTGTTCCGACAAATAGACTGCAAGTTGAAATTTCATAAACTAAGGCGTTTATGGTTATACACGTATATTAGCTTAAATGTGCTTAAAACACTTGCATTAACCTAGAGCCGAACACAATGTTAACATAACGCTTATTTTA